>JACBWV010000472.1:5049699-5154132 GCA_013435795.1 Chlamydomonas sp. ICE-L
GGCAAAAAGCACGACAAGGTCTGGGGGTTCAGAGACAGCATGCACCAGGTCGTCGGGGGAGCTGTTCTTACGGATGTGTGGTGGTTTATAGTAGGAGGCGTAATTACATTGGGGTTGTATTTCTGATGAATCGCATTCTGGCAGCGCAGTCTCCAAGCATCTTGGGGTCAGTGCTCAGGCTGAGCATCTTGCTGGGTGAAGATAGGCCTCTCTGGCCACCACATGTGTGAATTGGGAGGCAGGGATGGGATCTCCTCGATATTATGCGTGGGGGCTGTGTTGTGGTTGGGGTAAGGGATGCCGCAGCACTGGGGTCAAGGGTCGGTGGCCGGCGGTGGGATATGGGGGCGGTGTCCCAGTTGTTAATGTGGTGGCTGCGCGTAGTATATGTGGAGAAATTTGGTAAGTGCCATTGGGGAATGACGAAGGTGTATGGGGAGCGGTCCTCGCTGCCAGGGCAGGAGGGCTGTGGCAGAACAGTAGGGTTGAGTGGGCTCAGGTTGGGGGGTGCCAGAGTGGAGAGGAGCACAGTCGTAGCTGAGTCTGTGAGGGCAACTTCTGCCTAGTGGAGACTCTGGTGCCATAGGTTGTGGGAGGAGGGTATTGTATGGGATGTATTGTGGTCCCATCAGGCTCATCCAATGGAAGTAGGGAACAGTAATCAGTAATGCCCAAGGCGCATGAGGGTTTTTGAGGAAGGTTGGGGGGAATGGTCTTGTTGTGGGTTAAGGCCGGCGAGGGAGTCTGAAGGGGGTGGTGAGTGAGTAGGGGGTTTCATCCTCCATAGGATTTGGATGGAGGCTCTTTGAGGATGTGCATTTGCATACCAAGGAAGTTATGAAGTGTAGGCCTGCGGCCACAAAGGTATTGAGGATCATACCCTGCGAGCATAGCAGCCTTCTTGTGGAGGAGGGCTGTTTAGTTCGATGCCTAGCCTAGTTCCAAGTGTCGTTGAGGGAACTAGGTGATGGATCGGGCATGACTGTTAAGTTCTGAGCATTTTTTTTGGAGTCCACAATTAGGGAGGGGATACCCCAATCTGCCTGTCCTCACAAGGGGGGATGGAAGGACACTAGCAGTAGTGGAAAATGAGGGGTGTAGGTCACAGCATTTTTGTAGACAGGGTCCATTAAAGGGCCTTGTCTAAGATGCCGTATATCCGAGTAGCCTGGTAGGGTTCTGCTACGGTCCATCAGGGTAGGTGCTGGCAGGCTTAATACACGTGGTGATGAGGGCTGAGACATTGGAGGAGGCAAACTTCGGGTGGACCGCCTTTTGGTTGGCCAGTGGTGAGGATTTGGTTGTACATTTACTATGTATGAGGGCCAAGGCTTGTTAATGAGGGGTCTCAAGTTTAGGTGAGGCTAAACGGCACCCTAGATACTTGTGTATGGTTAATTGGGAAGGTTATGTAGCCCATGTGTCGTTAAGGGATGGTGTGTGGAGAAGTTTGGTTAGGGCCCTGTGGTGGTGGGATCTTGGGGTGGGGCCATGAATATGCCAGTGATCATGCATTTCACCCCGTTAAGAGGATCCAAGACCAAGTAATGAATTGCTGAACTTTAGGCATTGTACCTTGAGGTTTGTATGCGTGGTTAGCGGTGACCACACTGGTTGTAATCAGCCATATGTACAGCCCTACCGCTATCAACCTGTTTTATCTTGTTAGTACTTGGATGTTGAAGGTTAGGACTTGCGTGTATTCCTCTGTGACCCGGCGTGTAGCCATCTGGGAGAGGAGAGGTTAGAGGAAGATGTGGATTGAAGAGAGGGGGGAGAGGTTGTCACTGGATGGTTGCCTCTGTGATTTGAATTGGTTTGCCTGAGTGTGTTGAGGTACATGGGGTATAGTATTTTTTTTTTTTTTTTGTTACAAAGGGGGGGGTGAAACCAGGAAAAGGCGCAAAATGATTAAACCTAGCCCTTTGTGGACCAAGGAGAAAAGACACCAAAGAAACAAGTCAAGAACTGCTAAGGGACCAAGCTAAGGGACGGGGGACACCACCTGGGCGCCGTACAGGACAAAGGGGACGGACAGAAGACAAACAAACCGAGAAGGCAAGGAAGAGCCAAAAAACAGGAAGCCCAAGAGAAGGGCGGGCTGGCGCTACTAAGAAAAAAAGACCTATGAAGGTGAAGGACTAGGGGCCATAACATTGCAAACCTCTAATCGTAAACCGATCAGAGACTGAAAAGAGGAGATGCAAAACTAGGAGGAACTAAAATGAAAACTATTGCAAGAACTAAGGAGAAAAAAGGGGGGGGTGGGGGGGGGGGTGGACTAAGGAGGCAACTGAGGAGGAAACTAGGAGGCAACTAAGGGTGGAAATGAACTAGGGGAAAGCAAAACTAAGGGAGAGAAACTGCAAAAACAAGCCAAAAGCAGGGACAGGCAAACCCAGGAAAAAGAGACAAAGAAGGAAAGACAAAACTGGAAGCAAGCAAAACCAAAAGACTGGTCTGGGCCTGTACAACAGAATGAAGACAGAGACAGTATCAAGCTCTGATTCTGGATCTGGATTCTTAGCGCAGATCTGACCTTGCATCTTGCTGTTCCAGATCTAGCCCCAGATCGGAACTGTAGGTGTCGAGCTGCTGTGTCCAACATCGGAACTGATCCTGATCTGGCAGGGGTCTTGTCTTGGCTTGGGCGACGATCTAGGTCAGGGTCAAGATCGAGGGCCTAGAGCTGGGGCTTGGGCTGGACCTAGGTCAGGTATTAGAACAGGGTCTAGAGCTCGGAGGAATGGGCCTGGGTTCTGGGTTAAGGGTCTCTAGATTAGAGCAAGGTCTAGATCGGGGTAATGGCTGGATCTGGGGCCAGGGTCTAGATCAGGGTCGAGAACTAGGGATGGTGATAGGTCTGGATTGGGTCTGGGATTGTGTAGGGCACGCGCTGGGGCCATGGGGATTCATTTCATTGTTGAGGGTATTCAGGCTCTGGTCACCGGGAGTAGGACCCAATCATGGTTTGCAAAAGATCGGGGGGTGGCCAAGACGCTTTGCAAAGGAAAGCCACTGTAGAGAGCAATCTAGGCCCACGCCACATCTTGACAGAAGGCGCCATATCAAGGTGTCGAAGTCCGTCTGGGGTGGCATCAGTCCCTGGCGATGGGGCTTGGTGAAGGTGGCCCAAGGGAGGCAGATAGCCTGTGGTGAAGGGGGCTCAGAATGCGTCCAGTCTCGTCAGCCCGGGAACGAACGGACCTGCCATATCGCGCCCAAGGTGGTTTATACGCAGGAAGGACCACAACCTTAGGGTAGAGGGAGGAGGGGGTTGTCCCGGCCAAAGGGTGATGTCGTCACCGAGGAGGAAGAAGGGGCAACGAGGGAAGGCGCTGCCCACCGGTGAGGGTCTCCCAAGTGGAAAGGAGCCAGTCTATGACAGGGGCAGAATCAGGGCATTCCAAGAAAGCGTGAGACATTGTGTCAGTAGTGTGCAGCTGCAAGCAGTCAGGGCTGGAGCAGACTATGGAGGGGGGGTCGTCTTGGTTGACCCGTGGAAGCGTCCTCGTACATGAGCAAGGAACGCATTGCAGCCCAGGGTGCCATGAAGCAAGCTCCGTGCAAGTGATGGTATATAAGGACGGTGGAGAGTCTTGTCAGCGAGGCGTACCCACACCTGCGAAAAGCCTGCACGTAGAGGGAGGGAGACTTGAGGTTTCGTCTTGTCTGCTGGGCCTGGACGGGAGGGGCGGACATGTTGTAGTCCACCCAAGCGTTCTGTGGGAGGTCTTCAGGGGAGGGGACTGGAATAGGGGTGACAACGAGCGCTCTCTCTGTTGCTGAGGCAATCCATCGGGATTCAAGACCACGGAGGCCTCGCAGGTCAGGGTTAGTGCTAGGGTGAGTGTCCAAGGTGGAGGGGGGGTAGAATGCTCCACAAGCCTGGGCCAAGCAGCACGTCTCGGTTAGGAACCTGGCCCCACAAAAGGTTGGGAACGGGGCTTGTTGCATGATACTGTTGGGTGAAGAAGGCCTGCCTGCTTGGCGCGCACAGAGAGTTCAAGAAGGTTCACCTCAGTATCATCATGGAGGTGGAGAACCCCATGTTGTTGGAGTCCATTGGAGGGTCGCTAATCACCAAAGGACACCAACCAGCCATGGTTTCCAAGAGCTCTTCCTCTGGTGGGGGGGGGGGACCTTGCTGGATCAGCTGCTCCTCAAAGAAGCCCCATAACCATGCTTCTCGAGGTTCTGCGTAGGGTGATTGATGAGCGCAGCTTGGGGGTGTCCTTGGGGGGGAAGGGCCAGGAAGGTTACGAGGGTTGTTGCTAACCGGCCAGAGGGCCAGACATCCCAAAGACGGTTCTCTCCCACACCCACCCCCCCCCACCCCCCCCCCACCCCCCCCCCCCCCCACCCCCCCCCCCCCCACCCCCACCCCCCCCCCCACACCCCCCCCACCACACCCCCCCACCCCCCCCCCCCCCCCCACCCCCACCCCCCCCCCCCCCCCACCAAAAAAAAAAAAAAAAAAAAAAAGGTTTTTTTTTGGGGGGGGGGGGGGGGGGGGGGGGGGGGGGGGGGGGGGGGTGGGGGGTGTGGGGGGGGGGGGGGGGGGGGTGGGGGGGGGGGGGGGGGGGGGGGGGGGTGGTTGGGGGGGGGGGGTGGGGGGGGGGGGGTGGGGGGGGGGGAAAAACCAAAAAAAAAAAAAAAAAAAACAAAGGGGACTGGCCCCTCTGCAAGGGGCCCAGCAGGGGCACAGCCGGGAAAGAGCTTCCTTTGGGAGGTTGGATGAAGTTCAGGAAGGAGGCCAGCATCCCGCCAGGGGTCGGCAGAGAGGAGAGGATGAAGTCAAGTCTTGGGACAGCAGGGGGAGGGAGGTTAGCTCGTGTTGATGAAGCTGAGCGGATGTCCTGAGACGGTTTGCCTTTGCCACGAGAGTGCTTGGGAGGAGAGCACTTGGTTTGAGGTGATGGGCATGGACGGAAAAGGAGGGGTGTTGTTGAAGGTGGTTTCCAGTAGGATGGATTGGGGGCACTGCATGGGCGGAGCGATAATTCTACGAATGTTCAGCAGGAGAAAAGCCTCTGCACTTTCCCGGGCCAAGTTGGTGGTGATTGAGGCGATGTCCACAGAAGACGGGGCGGTAACCAGGGCATGGTATCCACTTGCCTGACCTGGAGGAAGGCGCACAGCCCGAGAAATCTCGTGACCCGTTGTAAATTCCTTTCACTGTTTCAATGACATCTACCGGGATTCCAAGGTCATACATAGTTTGGAGCAGCTTGTCATGGTCCACCATATTAAAGGCAGATGAGAAGTCAAAGTAGGCAGCAAACAGGTCTCTTTTTGAGTGGGCCGCATCCACGATGTCATGTAGGAGGTGGGTGAGCTGTCTATGGGTGCCTCTGTTCTCTCTGAATCCCTCTTGGGAGTCACTGAGGACTTGGTATTGGTCCAAGTATTTGGACATCACTGTTGTAACCATGTTAGTCCACAATTTACCCATCGTGTTGTTGAGGCCAATAGGTCCTGTATGGTTGGCTTGGGTGGGGTCTCCTTTCTTGTAAAGCATGATGGTGTTGGAGGTCTTCCAGCAAATGGGGGTGTAGCCGGTGATCCACATAAGCCCAAACATTTATGTATGGTGTGGTGCCAAGACTAGGGGAGGCAGGTTAGTAGTTCATTGGGGATTCCGTCTGGGCCAGGCCTGTTTGCTTTTTGCTACGTGTTGGATGCATGTTTGGTAATTAGAGAACTCCATGAGGTAGGGTAGGATGGGGTTGGAGTGTTGGTGGGGTTGGGCCTTGGTTTCTAGGGAGAATGTGTCTAGCAGGGAGGCCCATGGAGGGGGGGCGGTCTGTCTGTCCTGGGGTAAGTATTTGCCGGTGCACGTGTGGTGAGGGGGGGCCATCAAGTGTCCCATGTGCTCCCCCAAGATGTCCAGGAGGTTATTAGTGGACGTTTTGTGTTGGCCAGTGGTGAGGTATTGGAGGGTCTGGGGTGACGTCGGATTATCAGAGGTTTTGAAGATGTTTCTGTGGGCTTGTTTAGGTTTGTTGGATAGTTGGGTCATGAAGGCTGCTTTGCCAGTGGCGGTAGCTGTTTGTCTGCTGTTTGTGAGAATTATACGGAGGGCAGGGAGGGCCTCATCGAGGGATATATTGATTGCAGCCAAGAGTGAGGCATGGTCTGAGGCAAGCTGGATATGGGCGAGGGTGGTAGGATGGTTATGGCATGTTTCTAGGAGAGTAGAATGGGCGGTGTGGTAGGAGTTGGGGTCGGTGGTTAGGAGTTTCCTGTACGTCTTAAGTTGTTGGATATGGGAGTTGATTTTGGCGTGGGCTTTGCTCTTCTTTCTGTCAAGGAAGTGCCCTGAGATTTGGTTCCTGGTAGGGCAGGTTTCAAACATAGTGGTGAGGGCCATCCTAATAGGTTCCATAATCTAGTTGCTGAGATGGTCGAGGTCTAATCCTTTTGCAAGGAGAGTGTGTTTGACTTGGTGGAGGTGGGATGGGAGAGAATTGTCTCCTATGAGGTTGGTGGCCTGGTCCCACCAGTCCCTGATGGTTTGGGTGTGTTCCATGAAGAAGGTAGGTGTGCGTTTCTTCAATGGCCTTTCTAGTGGCGTTCATGGAGGCCTTGCTGACGGGGGTGACTAGTTGTTGGGGTCTAGGAGGGGGGGTGTCAGTCAATGTCAGGGGTATGGGAAGGTAAATAGGGGGATAATTTGGTGAAGGGCCATATGGTCTAGGTATCCTCCGACCTCCCTGGTCTTTTCACTAATATGGGGGTGAAGGGGGTTGGGGCAAGGGGAGATGAGGATGTCATCGATTCTGCTGTGGTGCTCGAAGTTGCCTTCCTGGTAGCAATGGAAGGTGGGTGCTCTAGTGGAAGGGTTGGTGGGGTGGAGGTTGAGTTGGGAGCACATAGATATGTGATGTTGGTCTGTGTGGGAAGTGGCGTGGGTAGATCTATCTGAGGGAAAGAGGGTTGCATTCCAATCCCCTCCACAGAGTGTGGTGTGATTGGGCTTTTTGGTGTGAGTCCCGATGTATGTATAGGCGGCTTGGCGTTGCTGGGGTTGGTCATGGGGCATGTAGACGCCTATGATGTGTGTAGGGGTTGGGGTGGTTGAGCCGAAGGTGATGTGCACCAGGCAACCAGCCAGGTCTGCATTGGCTTCATGGTGGACGGGGGGGCCTAATTGCTTGTGGGTGAGGATTATGACCCCTCCTTTACCATGGTTGTTGTCCGGGGTTTTGGCCACACTACTGTGGTGAAGGGAGTATTGGGGGAGTTCCTTCTTGACGAATTGAATGAAGGAGAGGCAGGAGAGCAGTTTGGTTTCTGTAAGAATAGCCACATCAGGTTTGTGGTCTAGGATGTGATTGAGAATTAGCTCCCAGGAGCTCCTCAGCCCTCTGCAGTTGAGGAGTAGAAAATGTATGTTATCCATGTAGTAGTCTTGGGGTGACTGGGCATGGTGGGTGGGTTGTTGGGCAGGTCCATTATCCTTAGGGGTAAAAGGAATGGTTGGCTTAAAGCATGTTTGTTTGAGCTTCTTAGCCCGTTGGGGGGGGGGGGCTCCCTTGGAATTGGTGGTGGTAGAGGTGGGGGGAAAAAAGATGTGGATTGCTGTTTGTTTGAGTTTAATGTTGGGGCCCAGGTTTTGAGAGTGTTTCAGATGCTTGTTGGGGTGCCTGATATTTTTTGTGGTGGGGGGGTGCTCTGTGGTACCACGTTTCTTCAGGTTGGTGACAGTTGAAGGGGCAGCATCTCCTGTATCGCAGTCCATTTGCTTGTTGGGGGGGGATGTGGGATCGGGCGGGCTGGCGTCCTTCATCATGGTATCTTCTATTTTTTTTTTTTTTTACAAAGGGGGGAACCAGGAAAAGGCGCAACTGATAAAACCTAGCCCTTTGTGACCAAGGAGAAAAGACCAAATAAAAAGACAAGAACGGCTAAGGGACCGCTAAGGGACGGACACCACCTGGGCGACGTAAGGGACAAAGGAGGACGGGAACAGAAGAAAAACAAACCAGAGAGGCAAGGAAGAAGCCAAAAACAGGAAGCCCAAGAGAAGGGGCTAGGACTACTAAGAAAAAAGACCTATGTTGGGTTGTGAAGGCATGGGTTTTGTAGGAGTTGTAGTAGGGGTAGTGTCTATAGTATCCATCGTCGCAACGTCAAGATGGTATTGGGGGTCCAAAATCTCATGTCTGCGCTCTCTTTTTAAGGATGAAGATGTTCCCATATAGGGCCTGCCAGGCTCCCGGTGTGGAGTCCAAGGGGATTGGCGAGAGGTTTTCTGAGTCTATCCAATACCAGATGTTATGGTATTTTTTTAGACAACCAGCATGTTTATAGGCGATTGGGAGGGGGGTGGTAAAGTGCAAGATACATTTACTGTGTCCTTGCAGACGTAGGAGGATTTGGTCTTTGCTACTGCCAGGTAGGATCCCAAGGTTGTAGGGTTCATCATGGATAAGGTCGTGCGGGTTTGGGTGTTCCGGATTATAGTCAGGTTGTACGATTCGGTGAAGTATTCCCATCTGGGGGCATTCGGTGTGCATGTAGGCCTGCATCAGCATATTAGTAAAATTCCCCCTGCGAGGGATGAAGTGGTTCGGCCGAACACACAGGTCATTACGGGTTGCCTTGAGTATCCGGTGATTGTCTCTCCCCAAATTTGAATATTTTTTCTGTGTCGACATATGGTCCACCGAGATAGGCATTGATGGCGTGCACTTGGCAGTGGCATCGAATTTGTTTCTCAATGTATGGTAGGATAGCACTCAGGGTTGGGTCTAAGGCAACATCTCCCATGTCGCAGTCCATTCGTATGTTTGGGGGGGGAGGTGCGTTGGGGTGAGCTGGTGTCCTCCATCATGGTATATTCCATGTTGGTTAGCGTAGGCATTGAGTTCGGAGGGGTTTGTATCTTGGTAACAGCCGACGCATTCCAAGCTGGAATTGGGGGTCCAAAACCTCATGTCTGCGCTCTCATCTTTAAGGATGAGGATTTGCCCATATATGGCCTGCCAGGCGCCCGGTGTGGAGTCCAAGGGGATAGGCGAGAGGTTTTCTGAGTCTATCCAATACCACGTGTTATGGTATTGTTTGAGGCAGCCGGCATGTCCATATGCGTTGGGAGGGGGGTGGTAAAGTGCAAGATACATTTATTATGTCCTTGTAGACGTTCCAGGATTGTTTTTGCTGCTACCAGGTAGGATTCCAAAGTTGTAGGACTCATCAGAGGAAAGGTTGTGGGGATTGGTGTGTTCAGGGTTATAATCGGGTTGTGCAATTTGGTGGAGTATGCCCATCTGGGGGCATTCAGTGTGCATGTAGGCCTGCATCAGCAAATTTGAAAAATTTCCCGCTGAGGTGAAGTGGAGCGGCCTAACACCCAGGTCGCTACGGGTTGCTTTGAGTATTTGGTGATGTCTCGCCCCAAATTGATAATTTCCCCTGTGTTGACATGAGTCCACCGAGGTAGGCATTGATGGCGTGCACTTGGCAGTGGCTTGAGATTTGTTTCTCAATGTAGGTAGGATAGTGCTGAGGCCGGGATTGTGGGCTGGCCTTGCTGAAGGGGGGTGCGCTTTCCTCCTCTACATGTCGGGTCATGGGGGGGCTGGAGACAGGCATCGATTGCGTATTTTTGAATAAGTTTGTCCCTAGTACAGGTGGGGTCCAGGAGACGATCTTTTTTGTTGTGTGCGTTGCACCGAGGCACCGTCTCTGTAAGGAGACCCTGTAGGCCATCCAGTGTAGCCACAGAATAATGTTCCAAAGGAGCCACCAAATCAACCGAGTTGATTCCGAATCAAGGGGGTGTGTGTGCCACGTATCCCAGGACAGAGTCAAGTTAATGGCTTTAGTGGTACTATTTGGGATGGGAGAGGTGGGTATGGGGCTGATGTGGTACTGGGGGGTAGTACACTCTATTATAAATTGAGGTTCCAAGAGGGGTCTCATATGTATATCATACCAGGTAGAGATCCTTCTAAGAACTATTTGGTCCGCCAAGATTTTAAAAGGCAAGATCGCATGAAGGCGGGTAAGGATATCATGAGGGAGAGTAGGCCAGGCTGGGGCAGTGCCTGTTCTCCATGAAGGTTGGCATCCCTGCTTGCAAGTGGTGGGGGAGGGCGTGGCTTGGGGTGCAAGGTCCTTCATCTCCTGGAGCCTCCCCTCCAACTGTCCTGCCATACTCCATGGGGGTGTCGTGAGCCCTGGCCATCTGGGGGTGGTAGGTTGTTGGTTGAGGCATAGGTTGGGGGGCAAGATACGAATCAGGCGCTTTACAGGTCAGGTAGGGTGGTGGTGGTATAGACTCAGGTAGAGGCATTAGGGTGGTGGGTGGTGCGCCCTGGGGTGTAGAGGCATAGGGTGGGTCTGGGTGTGGTTAGATCAGGGTTCGAGGCATGTAGGTTGGGTGGTCGGTAGACTATAGGGCTAGAGGAATAGGTTGCGGTCGGTAGATCGGGGTAGAGGCATAGGCTGGGGGTGGTAGATGTGATATGTGGTTATGAGCGATAGGGTGGGGTGAGTAGATTCAGTGGTAGATGCATTATGATGCTTGCGTGATTTGGGGTGGTAGACTCGAGTAGCATAGAGGCTTATGAGTTGGGGTGGGGGTGGTAACTCAGGGTAGAGCATGAGTGGTGTGGTAACTCACGGTAGAGAGCATGAGTTGTGGGTGGTAGATCACGGTAAGGCATAGGTTGAAGGGTGGTAGACGCAGGGTAAGAGGCATATGGTGGGGGTGGTAGACTCTGGGTAGAGGCAATGATTTTGAGGTGGTAGACTCACGTTAGAAGGCATAGGTGGGGGTGGTTAGACTTCGGATAAGAACTAGGTTGGGGGTGGTAGACTCCAGGGGTAAGAGGCATAGGGTGGGGTTGTAACTCAGGGTAGAGGCATTATCGGTTTGGGGTGGTAGACCAGGGTAGAGGCATCGGTTGGGGGTTTTATACTCAGGTAGAGGCATATCGTTGGGGTGGTATACCACAGGTAGAGGCATAGGGGTGGGGTGGTAGACTCAGGATAGAGAAATAGGTTGGGGTGGTAGACTCAGGGTAGAGCATAAGGGTGGTGGTGGGTAGACTCAGGGTAGAGGCAAAATCGTGTTTGGGGTGGTAGAACCTCGGGTAGAGGCATCGGTTGGGGTTGGTGACTAGGTAGAGGCATCGGTTGGGGGTGGTAGACTCAGGGTAGAGGCATAGGTTGGGGGTGGTAGACTCAGGGTAGAGGCACAGGCTGAGGGTGGTTGACTCAGGGTAGAGGCATGGGGTGGGTGTGGTAGACTCAGGGTAGAGGCATTGGGTCGGGGTGGTAGAACTCTGTGAAGAGGCAATAGTTGGGGGTGTAGACCGGTAGAGGCCAGAGGTTGGGAGTGGTAGACTCAGGGTAGAGGCAGCAAGGGTGGGTGTGGTTAGACTCAGTGTAGAGGGCATAGGTTGGGGTGGTAGACTCAGGTAGGGCATTATTGGGTGTGTTAGACTCAGGGTAGAGGCATAGGGTTGGGGGTGATAGACTAGGGTAAAAGGCCATAGGTTGGGGGTGTTAGACCTTATGGTTAGAGGACTAGGTTGGGGTTGGTAGACGCGGTAGAGGCATAGTTTGAGGGTGGTAGACTCAGGGGTAGAGCATAGGTGTGGGGGTGGTTTGACTAGGGTAGAGGCATGAGTTGGGTGTGGGTAACGCAGGGTAGAAGAAGGCCATAGGTTTGGGGGTGGTAGACTCAGGGTAGAGGAATTGGTTGGGGGTGGTAGACTCAGGGTAGAGGCATAGGGTGGGGGTGGTAGACTCGGTAGTAGCAAATCGGTTTGGGGGGTGGTAGACTTCTGTTAATCAAGGGTGGGGGTGGTAGACTCAGGGTAGGCATGGGTCGGGGTGGTAGACCAGGGTAGAGGCATAGTGTGGTGGTGGTAGACTAAGGGTAGATCATGAGTTGGGGGTTGCAGACTCACGGTAGAGGCTAGGTTCGGGGTGGTAGACTCAGGGTAAGGAATTGTTTGGGGTGGTTAGACTCAGGGTAAGGCATATGGTGGGGGTTGTAGACTCAGGTAGAGGCAATCGGTTGGGGTGGTAGACTCGGGTAGCAGGCAATGGGGTTTTGGGTGGTAGACTCAGGTAGAGGCCTTGGTCGGGGTGGTAGACTCAGGGTAGAGTCATAGCTGGGTGGTAGACTCAGTTTGAGGCATTAGGGTGGGGGTGGTAGACTCGGGTAAAGAGGCATAGGGTGGGGGTGTAGAATCATGGGTAGGGCATATGTTGGGTGGTAGAACTTAGGTAGAGGAATAGCTTGAGGTCGTAGACTCGGGGTAGAGGGCATAGGTTTGGGGGTTGGGGTAAGACTCGGGTAGAGGTATAGGTTCGAGGTTGTAGCTCAGGGTAAGGCATGAGTGGGGTCGTAGACTCACGGTAGAGGCAGTAGGTTGGGTGTGTAGACCTCAGGTAGAGGCATAGGGTGGGGTGGTAGCTCAGGGTAGAGGCATGAGTTGGGGTGGGTAGACTCACGGTAGATTCATAGGTCGTGGGGTAGACTCAGGTGGTAGAGGATTGGTTGGAGGGTGTTGATTCAGGTAGATGCATAGGGTGGGGTGGTAGAATCAGGGTAGAGGCATAGGGTGGGGGTGGTACAACTCAGGTAGAGGCATAGTGTGGGGGTGGTAGAGCTCAGGGTAGAGGCTTGGGTCGGGATTGATAGGGGGCTCTTGCTGCTGGGCAAAGGACGTGGGTCTATATCTCTAGATTTAAGGGATGGTTGCAATATATGAGATCATGACCACAGCGGTCAGGCGAGGCAACGACAGCAGTCTCTCGAGGGTATGATCGTGTTGTCGGCGGCCATTTTTTACGGTCCAGGGATGATGATAATAATTATTGATGGTGTGTGGCAGGCAGGTAAGATCGTGGCTCCTATACATACATACATTACATGTTAAAGTCTACTTGACACCGCGAGGGTGTATGAGACTCTGTGCTTTAAACAAAAAGAAAAAGCACCCACAAAGCAAAAAACCCCATTACATCAGGGGTGTGTCGAGGACAAACAAACCAAACTCCCAACCACCAATCCTATGAGTTTGATAGGTAGCTCGAGACTTGTCGTGAGCATGAGGTTGATCGGGGAGTGAGATTTGGAGCCCCGTAGGGCGAGACGCATCGTATTGGTTATGGTTAGTGTTAGGATAGAAAGCAGAAAGGGGCATGTGCCTGTGAGCAGAAGTTGAGTAAGGGAAGAGAGCAGCGTAAGGGAAGAGAGCAGCGTGTTGAGTGAGCATCAGGGTCGTGTTGCTAGGATAGCGGGAGGCACACTGGAGGGAAACGGGGTGGAGAGGAGCGCATTGACTCCTACTATCCGCGTAAATCTGATTCCGCGTAGCTTTGAGGTCGCAGATTGGGGACCAACCTGTGCTTCCGTTCTCCTGGCTATGAAGTCGGTGCGTGGGGTAACAGAGCGCGTGGGGGGTGTTTTCGAAAGTGGATTGGTATCGTCGAGTGGATTTGAAAAACTGGCAGAAATTAGCAGGGTCCATGAATTGATTGGCGCCGCGAACAGTGGTTGTCAAGGGTCGGCAATAAGAGGCGTTAAGCCCCAGGGTGCTCCAGTTCATATGGTGACTGGCAGCGTCCCGATTTGAAAGTGTCTGTCCTGTCCTTTCTCGATTGCATGGAGCCTTCGCTCCTGGCAGCGACCATCAAGAATGCGCCAGGGATGTGCGCTTCGCATCCCCCCCTGTTGGGAAGTCCAGGGAGAGGCGCATTCTGTCCGGTAGTGCATACTTTCGGCTGCCCAGAGGTTCAGCTCGCTACCAAAGTAACCGTCTACCACCCTGCGACCACAGAAGTTGCTGCGAGTCGCGTCAGATTTTGTAGACGGCGACTTAGATAGCAGCATTGCCTCTGCGAAAGCATGAGCTCCTGTTTGGTTGCTGTTTCGGGAAGAGTTGACCGAAACTGCTTGGAACAGAGAGCAGGTGGAAGCATTCGATAGCGCAGACGCAGGAGAATGCGAATATGCTACGCGAATGCTAAGAAGGAAAATGAGCAGCGAGAAAGTTACATTGGAAGTTCGAATGTTGAGAAGTCAATCTAGTGATCTGCCCCAACAGTACAACGGGGGGATCGTATGCTACAAATGTGTTCTACCCCATGCCCACTGATCATCCAGATCATGACAGCCCAGTTGACCCATGGTACCTCAACCCTAACGTCACGGTACATCACCTCTGCTTGGCAGGAAGAGCCAAGTGGACTCAACGGTTCAAGGCCTCTGCAGACCGCCTACATGAGCTGGCATCACATCCTCCAGTCCCTCCTCCTCCACCGTTACCACCTGCTCCTCCCCCTCCTCCACCACTACCTCAACCCAGCCCCTGTCTCCCCACCTTCTCCTTCTGATGGCCTTACCCAGCCTACTTCTCCTGGCCCTATCCCGGCCGACTCCCCGCCTGCCCAAGTACCATACCAGGAAGAGAGATCACAGGAAACCAGATATGACATGCTGGAACTGTGATGGATTTTGACATAGCTCACAGCAGTGCCCCTCACCAGACACAGGCCTGGCTTTCAACCACCAGGCCCTCCTGTACCAGTGCCTCTACCTACCTCTGAGCAAAGAGCTCCTGCCACTGTCAGATACCAGAAGAAATCCATGGTGAGCCTTCCCCCGATTGCCTGTACTGGTCTGACTGCCACAGAGAAGCAGGGTTTCCCATTCCCACAACTCTCCAATCCCTGAACTTCTCCCGCCACTCCATCCACCGCAATGCAGCTCTTCCATTCCGACGAGCATCCAGGTCTCCAACCTCAAATGCGCCACCTCCACCGCCATTTGTGGATGCGCCAGCACCGCCACCAAAGCCGCTATGCCCCAATGATCCTCTCGCCCTCTGCCCTCTGGACGCCGCCAAACTCCTGGCTCACTCCGCAAAAGTGCAGAGAAACAACTGGAGAAGGACCCAACTTCTTCAAGGACATCCGAGAAGGTCGCTACAAGAGCAACCTCAACCGCCTCCTGGCCCATCAAGGCCGCCTCCACAAACCAGTCGACTGCGACTGGCATTCCCTCTTCGGCAGGCAAGGAATTCTGGATAAGTGATGATGATCCTGCCCAGATGCCTGATCAACCTGAAGACCAGGCATCCGCTGCACCTGAGGTGCCCCCTGTACATCCAGATGCCCACCTGCCCGGATGGTATCCAGAATGGAAAGAGGAACATGCTCCAGCAACGGGACGACATGATTGAGGGTAAGATATCCAATCCTCTGCCTTACCCTGCTCATGATTCTGTCCTCCACACTGCCTCAGAGACAGGAAATTCCCCCACTCTGCAGACCACCCACAGTAGTGGAGACCAACGAGACCATGACTCCACCCCTGCTGATGATTCTGTCCTCCACACTGTCTCAGAGATAGGAAACTCCCCCACTCTGCAGATCACCCGCAGTAGTGGAGACCAACGAGACCATGACCCCACCCCTGATGATGATTTTGTCCTCCACACTGTCTCAGAGATAGGAAACTCCCCCACTCTGCAGATCACCCACAGTAGTGGAGACCAACGAGACCATGCAACTACTTCTGATCCTGACCATCCTCCAGGCACCACATTTATGTGTTTCTACTCCTCTCAACCCATGGCACATGACTGGGTACTCAGTTCGGATTCCATCCTCCACCTTACCTACAACAAATTCTCTCCCTCATCAGAATCACACCTCTCTCTCCTCCAGTACCAGTATTCTTCCCAGGGCACCCACATCCACGCATGTGCTCCTCCACAGGCACAGCTGTTGTCCAAGCAAAGGATGGGCTGATCCTGACCCTCAGAGATGTTCATATATGCCCCATTGAACATGACCCCATGCCACTAATTACTCCACATTTTGGCATCCCAATGCAACTCTTAAGCATCCCAGCTTTGATGAGACAAGACAATGATCTGACTCTTTCTTTGGATGATTGCCAGGCTACCCTATGCCTCCCCTCCCAAGAAGACGATGAGCCTGGGCCATCATCCCAGACTGTGCTGATCTGCCCCAACAGTACAACGGGGGGATTGTATGCTACAAATGTGTTCTACCCCATGCCCACTGATCATCCAGATCATGACAGCCCAGTTGACCCATGGTACCTCAACCCTAACGTCACGGTACATCACCTCTGCTTGGCAGGAAGAGCCAAGTGGACTCAACGGTTCAAGGCCTCTGCAGACCGCCTACATGAGCTGGCATCACATCCTCCAGTCCCTCCTCCTCCACCGTTACCACCTGCTCCTCCCCCTCCTCCACCACTACCTCACCCAGCCCCTGTCTCCCCACCTTCTCCTTCTGATGGCCTTACCCAGCCTACTTCTCCTGGCCCTATCCCGGCCGACTCCCGCCTGCCCAAGTACCATACCAGGAAGAGAGATCACAGGAAACCAGATATGACATGCTGGAACTGTGATGGATTTTGACATAGCTCACAGCAGTGCCCCTCACCAGACACAGGCCTGGCTTTCAAACCACCAGGCCCTCCTGTACCAGTGCCTCTACCTACCTCTGAGCAAAGAGCTCCTGCCACTGTCAGATACCAGAAGAAATCCAATGGTGAGCCTTCCCCCGATTGCCTGTACTGGTCTGACTGCCACAGAGAAGCAGGGTATGCAAAGGCCATGCCAGATGATGTCCCCAGCAGTAGCCAGGATGATGATGGCATTGACGTTGCTAAACAGCTGGCCCACATGAAAGCCTCCATGCTAGAGATCTATAAGAAGAGGTACCCATCTGTAGCCAGCCAGAAGGCGGATCTGCCACCAGTAGAGCCACCAGTAGAGCCACCAGTAGAGCCACCAGTAAAGCCACCAGTAGATCCACCAATTGAACCACCAGTAGAGCCACCAGTAGAGCCACCAGTAGAGCCACCAGTAAAGCCACCAGTAGATCCACCAATTGAACCACCAGTAGAGCCACCAGTAGAGCCACCAGTAGAGCCACCAGTAAAGCCACCAGTAGATCCACCAATTGAACCACCAGCAGTAGAGCCACCAGTAGAGCCACCAGTAGAGCCACCTGCAGAACTAGCCACTGCCACTCAATCCTTGCTAAAAGAGGACATACTCCTCCAGACCATGGCCCCTACTGGTATCACTGACTTCTCCCCTGGTAGCACACCATCCACCTCAGAGCCAGGTTCCCAAGCTGACATACAGAACAATGCCCACTTGTCTGCTGTCAGTTACACCCTTGAGATCCACCAGGAGGGATACTACCCCTTGGGGGAACTGATGGAAATATTAGATCACATGATGCTACTGCCCACCCCACCCTGCATAGTCAACATGCTCAGGGTCCCCTTGTACACCTTGATCCACGATTTCTATGCAAGGTACAGGCACCTGAGGTCACTACCAAACCAAGTCTGGAGACAGCAGGATATGCCCACTAACCCTGCCTATGTCATTACCCCTATCCACATACACTCAAAGCTCCTGGCCACCCTCATATATAAGTATGATACCTGTTCTGCCAGCATGAAGGACAGATTGAAGTGGACCATCTGCCTGCAGGCAGCAATGGTCAGTGCCTACTGCAATGCAGCCCACAGGCAGCCAGGGCTCCTCATGCAGTCCCATCAGATCAGGACAGATGGAGAAACCAGTCCCATCCTGATCTATGTTGATGATGCCATAATGCCCTGGAACCACCAGGACTGTTTCATTCTCAACTTCTGTCCTCCCGTCTTTCACTCTGACCCCACAGCCGACCTCTGGGATGATCTGCATCAGGCCATCACAACTAGGCTGAAGAGAGATGGGTTCTACCAGATCCCATACCCAGTTGATGACACATGAACACCTGAGAAATCATAGTTGATAGTGACCAGACAGCAGTTGATAAGTTGATAGTTGAAATCTGACTTCCTGCAGTTTCCTAGAATCGATGTCAGTTACTCATGTACCTTTTATCTCACATCAGTTTGCTACCTGCCCTTAACAGCCTTTATGCAGTCTCTCTGCCATGTGGCCTGCAGTTTTTCCAGTAATTAGCACAGCCTCACAGGCAGCCTGTCTGCCCTAGTCTGCAATCTACCTGCAGTTTCCTTTCAGCTTCCCAGCAGCCTCCCTGCTACATAGCCTGCAGCCTATCTGCAGTTCCCTACCCTAGCCTAGCTACTCCAGTAGACTGACATTTCTCTGTGAATCCTGCTAGAGTGATTTCTTCCTCTCAGCCACTAGAAATTCCCTAAGGTCCTCCTAGCTTTAATATTTTATATATATTTTCCTCAGTCTCTCTAGATTTCTTTTAACTCTTCTAATTCCCGGAATTCTCCTATATGAAGAATACCAGGAATTGGGGGGGATGTTATTCACCGGGTTTCACCGGCTCACCTAGAGTGACTTAGAGTGCACAGAAATCCCCACTGACATAGCTGGTCATCTCACTCATCAAACTATTAACAACATCACTCACATTTTAGGCGTCTACATGCCCTGCAATGACTCTGCCAAAAGAGCCCGTATCTATGAACACATTCAAAACATCATATCCCAGAACCCCTCTCACCACTATATTGCAGGGGGAGACTGGAATGCAGCTTACTACCTCACTGATAGAAGCAACACAGTCCAGCACCTGGAGGACCAGCCTCACTATCAGCATCTTAATAAATACCCAATTCACATTCAACCATCACCACGCCCCCATACTTACTCAGACAACACTTCCTACAGCAGCAGGATAGATGACATCATTCTCATCAACCCCCCACCTGCAACCACGGTGACAGAAACCACACACCAAATGGGAGACACACTTGACCACTTGACCCTGGAACAACAAATTACCTCCTCTCTCTTTCCGCCTCCCAACCTGGACACACCACCTCACAATCCAACACCCCAACTGCAACTTCCTCTCAAACAACAGGACATGGCCAAAGCTAAAGAGGCCATTTCAAATCAATTTCTCCATCAATTTCAGCACAGCCACATCAACATAAATAAAGCCTGGACTATAGCACAAACTTTACTGGGAGAAGATAAAACATCTGCACACATTCAATCTATTAGACAAGAGCTCACAGCCACCATGCCAGAAAACCTTAACAGCATGGCAGATCATCTCATGATCACTCTTCACCAAGCTCTCTCCATCATGACTGACACCTGCCCCACTAAGCCTAGCACACCAGGCACTTTCTGTCAGCATGAATTGCAGTGCTCTCACGCGTTTTATGACTTGGTGACTACTTATGTACTTCCTTAGAACTATCGGCTCTGCCAGTACTGTGCCAGCTTCCCGTAGTGACAGCTTCCCGTAGACTGAGTCATCCTTGAGTGACTCAGTGACAGCTTCCTGTTGGCTGCGTCACCGGTCTGGCCTGTACCCTGTTAGGTTACAGGCTGCCGCTCCTTCCTCCACTAGTGCCCCTTAATGGGTCTCCTGTGCTTGTAACGTTATTCTCGTCTCCGTGTATAGATTGGCGCGTCTGTTCCGCTGCTTTCATCTCTGTCCACTCAACGGAGTGTATTAAAGCTAATAGGTCATTGGGCCCACCATGGTACCACTGCTTTGCAATGCTCCTTATGCGTCGTCCTCTACTTGGCTTCAACGAGCTTCATTCTGGAAGTTCCGAAGTCCTGCAATGCCGACGAATTGGCTGATTGATTGCGCGCCAGCGGCCTCTGCTGCCGGAGAGGAGGATCCTTCCGCCATCGTGGAAGCCCCCCCCCCCCCCCCCCCCCCCCCCCCCAGTCATTCCTCCATCTCTTCTTTTTCCTCCCCTGCCGTCTGTCGCCTCCTCCCGTCTGTCGTACATGACTGTGACGTGCAGACTCAAGTCGGCGACTAGCCTGGACATCGGTGGAGACACCCCGTCTTCGTCTGCTCGCGTCCTTGACGTAACATTTATCCGGTGTTTGAGGCTCTGCCTTCGAACCCGGAGGTTGCCAAGCCGACCAAGCTCCCTGTTGATGTTCCCCTGTGTACGTCGTCTGTGCCCCCTTTGCTCTGCCCAGCCGACGGGCATGAGCTTGCGCTCTAGTGGCTCTCTGGAGATTTTTTTTCCGATCAAGCAGGCGGATCGCCGGCACTGCCGTAGGGGTTCGCCAGAGGAGAACAACCTACGCGTCTGGACCTGGAGATTCTGGAGGTGGTAGGAAGCAGGGGGGTATGGTCAGCACCACTCGGGTGCTGCTCCCTCTACCCCCCAACCGGGTGAGTCGAGCGATAGAGGGGGGGACTTGGGATTGACTGATCATCGACGGCGGGATATTAGGACCTTTACATGCCTCGGCTCTGCTCTTCGCATCCTAGCGATAAATTTCCGAATTCTGCCCTTGCGATTTGCGATTTTCTGCCATTGGTGCGATTTTCTGCACCAGGTGCGACTTGCTGCACTGTCATTCTCGTCTCCTTTTTCCCATACCTCAAATCTCGACTTCGCCCTAACGCTTCCCCACCTTCTGTGATCCCAGGTCTCGCAGCGCCGGACTTCGCCCATGCTAAAGGCCGCAGTGGACGCCGTCCTGGCCCTAGTCCAGCGGCCGTGGAGGTTCTTTGGCATGATATCTTGGTGGATATTTTTTCTCTCTTAGGATCCTTGGGACCCGTGGGTGCGATCCGTGGTTCGACAGAGGTCGCTACTTTGTCTTACCGTGCCCAGGCAAACTGCGAAAACTTACAGACGTCTTAACTACCATATTAAACACATTAAAGCACTTCGAACAGCCTCCAACCATCTTGACCAACAACAATACATGGAGCTTAGAAGCACACCTCACACGGCAGGCACATACTCACCTACCACTTAAATTAAAATACAACAACACCTACAAAACTCACTCCTCCCTGACTACTGCCTCTCTCTAACTGCTGATATTAAACAAAGTATTACAGAACTACGTAACATGCAGGCTGCACTCAAAGAGGAGAGAGCAACCGCCTCCATCAAGAAATTCCGACGCCGCCTCAGCACACAGGCACGACAAACTCACAGGTATATTTTCTCTCCTGAAAATTACACACATACACCCACTGCTCTACTGGACGCATCCTCAAACACACTTAGCACCAGCACCCAGGGTCTCCTGGAAGTTATGTCTAAACACATGGGTAAACTTATGTCACCTCCCACACCACCCATCTCAGATGACTATACACGACATGCCACCCCCCCACCATGGGAAACACACACGGATAAATATCACCTTGAAACCCCAGCCAACTCCATACAAAAAACTGCCTCCCCTTACACCTATCTCTCCTCCTCAACCACCTATGATGACTGTATTAGGAAACTCTCCACCAACAAAGCCACAGGCCCAGACGGCATACCTAATGAACTACTTATGTGCCTCCCACAGGAAATGCACCTCACCATACACAAACTCATGCAGCTAGTATGGATCCTGGGAGAAACACCAGACTGCTAGAAAACCTCACACAGTCATGCTCTACAAAAAATCAGATCCTTGCTTGCCTCAAAACTACAGGCCAATAGGCCTTAACAATGCTGTAGCCAAACTCTGGACCTCTCTTGTCACTAACACTATTACTACCTACTCTGAAACCAACCACATTCTTAGTGCCTGCCAAGAGGGTTTCAGAAAAGACAAAAGTACCTATAGACAACTCTTGACCCTACTCCACAACATTGAGGATGCTGCCCTCTTCCATCAGGACCTCCATGCTGCCTACTTTGACTTTAGCTTTGCTTTCAACATGATTGACCACCAAAAACTTCTTTGCATCATGCACAGCTTGAGTTACACCCACGACACTATAGACACTATTAAAGGAATTTACACAAACTCTACTACACATATCCTCCTCAACAATACATCTGGCTCCCCTATCCCCATCACCAGGGGCACTATCCAGGGAGACACTCTCTCCCCCTTACTCTTCATTATTTTTCTAGAACCCCTACACAGATGGCTCCGTTCTGGGGAACGAGGATACAGAGCAGCATCCCTACCCCCCCAAACAGCAGATGAAAATCACACTAGCAGCTTGGGGTATGCTCACGACACTGCCGTCCTAACCGGCAGCTCAGAGGACCTTTGTATCCAATGTGGTAAAGTCCAAACTTTTAGCATCTGGTCGGGCATTCCTCTTAACGCCACTAAATGTGTGGTCAATGGCATACTCCACAAATCACACCCCTCACAACCTACTCACAACAACACTCTTAAAGAAAGGTTAGAAAAAATTCCCTTAGGAAATTCCTATGCTACCTACCAGCCTCCAGACCAAGCCTACAAATACTTGGGGGTTCACATCTCACTTACCCTAAATTGGAAAACTCAACTCCACTCTACTATTGAATCCATTCACAACAAAGGCTTGAGCATCCTCACTAAAGCTAAAAACAGGGCAACCCCCACTCAATGCTTACGAATAATTTAACAATGTGTCAGAGCAGCTACTAAATACCCCATGATAGTAGCCCCCTTCTCACTAACCGACATTCATGTCATTGACAGAGCAGTATTAAAAACAGTTAAACTCTGCTGCTCCCTTCCTAGATCTTTTCCGACAAGAGCACTCCACCTCCCCGAAACAGAGGCAGGACTAGGGGTGCCCTCTCTACTCACTGAATATACCCAGATTACTGCAACAGCCCTCACCCAGTCCATGAACGACCAAGGTCACCTGGGAATCCTCACCACGGCTCTTCTTAACAAATCAACCTCCACCATGACCACTCTAGATCCTCTCTCTCTCTCCCGCAAGCAACTTAAATATATGTCCCTAGCCCGCCTGCTGGAAATTATTAAAAAATCTGACATAATCATTTCTTGGAATGACACAGAACTTCTTGACAAACTTAACATACACTCTCTCCCTCTCCCCCCACAGGCAATTCCTGTCTCACTCATGACTCCATTTCATGACCTGGACATTTACTCATACCATGACCTAGTCACCCCTATGGGAACCCATCTTATCAGCACTACAGATCTCTCCCTTATCACCTTACACAAAATTACGAAACACCACAAACGATCTCTGAACCGCCTCACCTCTCACCTCTCTTCCCTCCAAACCGTCGGTCCTCCAATACACTCTGACCCACTTCCTCTCTCTCACCGACAACTTGCGCCTGGTTACGCAATTGCGCAGAACACAACAGACAACGTTAAATCTCCCGCTCCTAACGAACCCTCCACTCCACTCACCCAGCGCTACCAACCTCACGCCACCGTTACTGATTCAGACTACGAGGCGGATCCCACTGGGGACCTGGAAGGTAACCAATGGTGGACGTGGCCCACGCAGATCGCAGGCAGCCACGCGCACCAAGCATGGGGCTGCCCCAGCAGTGATGCCACCTGGTCAGTACGCCACTACCTGTGCAAATCTTGGATTCGACACTCCTCCACTTCTAAATTTTACCGCGCACATAAAAAAACTCCCACTTCACATCCTGACAGGATCCGCGAGGCCATGACATTTCCCGACAGCAGCGCACCTGCACCACCGGCGCGCCTGCTCCACCTTACCTACGGATCCCAGTACAAAGCCCTGCACATTACGAGCTGGCGGGGCAAGCGCTCTTACAACGACGACAAACTTGCCACCACTACCGTTGTCCACGTCCAATGGGCCCCAACAATTATGCACAACGACCATATCAACTCCTACACACACATGGGATACAGCATCCACCACAGCACACCTCTTACCTCCACTACCTCCACCATGTATTGGAAACCCCAATCTCACCATGTGGCTCATCTTGCTGAACTGGTGGGACAACCAGCATATGCCCAATTAACCCACACTTTTAAAACCACTCCCCCATCAACTACACACCTCAACCCCAGGAAGGACATCCACCTCACTAACCTCCAGCAACAAGGCCAATCCAGGATTTAATGCTGACAACCATAACCTTGTTCACAAACTTTTGAAAATTGACACACACGACAGGCACCCAGACTGGGACATTCAACCACCCTCAGCATACACTATACAAACAGGCATCCTCACTACTCTGGATGGCCAATCCACACACACACACACCAACGCCTCATATCTTTATAACCCCACTGGTCACTGTCTTGGGCACATTCCCAACGACAGACTCACCTCTCTTAAACAAAACTATGACCATTTTAAAAACCACCACCCTACCAAATGGAACCAACTGACTCAAGGAGGAACATACCACACTGACTTAGCTGCCCTCTTCACCAGATACGGAGCTGCCCCTGCCGCCACCAACATTCTTTCTCCTTTTCTCTACCAAGCAGCAGCTGCTCTGGGCATTACTCACCATCGTACTTCTAACCCCCTTAGCTACGACCAAAGCCTCACCAGCTTCTCTTCTACCAGCCCTGCTGACCAGCTCATTGGCTCCAACCAAGACCCCTTTCTTACCATCTGGACTGGGGGCTCACTGGTGGACGTTCCCAACTCCACCACACAAGCACACCAAGCTCTAAGGTGGGCCCTAGCCAGTGCTGAACATGCTGAAAATACTCTCAGCCCTACCTGCACCCTGATGCTCCTCCCTGATGATCTTGCTGCCCCTTACAAAACTCTTCTCCATCACTCATGGATTCACAATATTGACTCTAGACCACAGTCTGAATTGTATACTACCTCTGAAATTTGGCTTGGCAGCAAATCTCACACTCCACCCTCCACTCAAAAACTACATCTCATTCTTATATGCAACCCCCACAGCCAAGCTACTTACTTTCCTAAACTCCCAGATTTTATTGACCAATGGAAATACTACATGCAAAGCCTTTCCTCATCCTGGGAGCCCTCTATTATCACACCACCTCCCACTCTTACCTTCTCTGACATTGTCATCACCTACCCTCGGAAACTTAAATCTCTTGCCAAAAATCCTTGGCAAACTCCACTCCACCAACACCCTCCTTCCTCCCCTCTTACCATTACCCACCCTTGTCTTTACCTAGCTACCCCCTCCTCAGGCCTCCAGGTCTACTCAGATGGCAGTCTAATAAAAGGTAAACCAGGGCATCCTAGCAAAATAGGTGCTGCAGTCTATGTCCCGGCTGCAGGGCAAAGTTACACCATCAACCTTGGGGGAATAGGGGCCACCAAAACTAACAACCGGGCAGAACTGGTAGCCATCCACCAAGCCCTTCTCAACATTGATTATGACAAATCTCTTACCCTCCATACAGACAGCCTCTTCTCTCTTCAACTTATAAAAAAATGATTCACGACCCTACCACTACAACCCGTTCTATTCATACTGAATTACTGCAATCAATTCAAAAACACCTCATTCAACGCATCCTGCATGGCTCACACACCACTCTTTGCAAAGTCCGTTCCCACACAGGTATCCTTGGAAATGACAGAGCAGACACTCTGGCACGCAAAGCAGCTGAGCACCCCACCTTAACCAAGTTTACTGACACCACTGGGGAAATCCCCCGCCACAATGTTTACTGGCCCACAGTTCAACCTCCTCGCACACCCATGGGCCCCAGATATTCCCCACGAATTTTAGCACCTAACCTTACACAAGGTATCACCTCTAACCTGCCCACTAGATGCCACCTTGGCCAACACCCTCTTAAAGGGATCTATGCAACCACCTGGGCTGATAACACTCCCCACCAACTTCCTCAAGCAAGTAACAAATTTTGGACCTCAACCCTTATCCAACATAAAACTAAATTCCACATCCTTAAAGCCCGCTGGGGTAGACTGTGGAACCGTAAACTTGCATTCCGCTGGAAACTCCCTTATATTACTAGCACTCACCCCCCACGAACTCCCTATGCCCCATTTGCCACACCTGTGAGGACGGAGCGGGCCACATCCTGGCGGGCTGCACACACCGGACTTTCAAGGGGCTCTATATCAAAAGACATGACGCCGCAGTGCGACTCATCCACAAGGCCATTTGCACCGGCGCCCTGGGATCCCGCAGAATGATCATGGACGCTGGCAAGGAAGAGGACCTCCCCAGGGGGGTCCTGGGCAAACGTCTCCCTGACTGGTTACGCCCCTCCACTATTACTGTAGCGGACTGGAAGAGAATGAGACCTGATCTTGCCGTCCTACCTGACATAGACTCCCCTACCTGTATGTCTGATAAAGAACTCTGGGTTCTTGAGCTTGGATACTGCTCTGATACCAACCATGCTACTAAGTTTATCACTAAACACGCCCAGCATGTTGAATTAGTAAATGGCCTCCGATCGGCTGGATACCTTGTTCATTATGAAGTTATCACCGTTGGAACAACTGGTACTATTCCTACCTCTTTTTTGACTTCTATGACCACTCTTGGACTCCAGAGAACCTGTGCCCTCAAACTGGCAGACACAGTCCACTCTCACACCATTACTAGCTTTCAGAGTATTTTACAGTGCAGACGCTCTATGGAAGCACACCCCGGGTCGATACCCGGGGACTAGCACACAGACCGTCCCCCCTCTCAGGTTTTGTCTTACAAGCTGTATTGTGCCGGTGCTTCCCAACCGGGGTGAAAAACCCCCGTATTAAGCTGCACTGGTATGATGTAGTTGGTAATTCTTTTTACTGAGATGGTCCTACGGTGACTATAGCTAGCTCCGGCTTACGCTATGGTGTCCTTAACTTCACGTCCTGTGAGTAACGGTTCTACACGGATGTAACAATTTCAATTTCAATAGAGTGCACAGGTCTACCTCCCTGCTGCACTGTACTGCGGTGCCACTGCCAGCTATGGCACGGACTCTGATGCCGGTACCCTGAGGTGCCGCGCCATCTCAGTACTTCCTCCTAGCGCATTGATCGAATGCTTCATCTAACTGTAAAGATCTTATCCTTACCGTCTTCCCCTCGTCTCTGTGCCTTGCACATAACTCCGGAAATTCACATTATACTCTAAGCTTGGGAAATCAGGTTCTGATACTTCATTCTCGTATTTAGTGAGGCTTCATCAGCACATTAAAAAAACATGGTTTTCATATTGGACGTTTCGCCTAGTACAATCACTTAGTTGTCAGTTTGACACATACGATCATCACAAGGGGCAATGGATCGCTTCCATCCATCAGTTTTTACCTTAAGGCAATGGAAGGAAGTTCTGAATCTATCCATACTAGTTTATTATAGAATTAAATTATCACTGTAGCACGAACTCAGGGCCCCCGTCGGTTAAACGATTGTTTGGGGTTCAGTTCATCAGTGCTTTTTCTTTTAAAGCTTTTCCTAACAGTTGGGGCAAGTCCCTTTAGCCGATTTAGCCTACCCCTGGACTGGAACATACATACATATTACGAATAAATTAAATTGAATGGAATACAATCGAATTAAATAACACAGCATTAAATAAATAAAATAAAATTAAAACAATTTAATTAATAATTAATTTCATTTCACTCGGGATGCGCCTCCAGGCGCCCTTCATTCTGAATCTATCCATACTAGTATATTACAAACCACTTGGTGAGGTAGGAAGTTAGGTCTCTGATGAGATAGGTAGGCATCTCAGGTTTGCTCATCATCCTATGGTGAGGACATCAAAGTATGGTTCACAACATTCTTACTTCCTTATAATTCAGACTAGGGCTTTCATCTTACATGTATAGGGCGCGTATCTGATGACTTGGTGCTGTAGTAAAATAAAATATGGTTGGAGAACAGGACCTGATCCGCTTTGTTCCAGTTAACTGATTGAAAATCCGAACGTCCAAAACCTCCATATAAATTGGTGGCCAGAGAAAATCCAGACGACAAGTTCTAAGAGCGTGTCGCAAGCGACACGGAAAGTCACCGGCAGGGAGTTTCGGAAGTAGTGGAGAAAGTAGCTACTCGTAGCCGAATAGAGCTACAAACATTGAACAACTTTTGCGAAGGATTTTGACCGCTGCGATGCTGAAAACTCTAGTCATGCGCACTCCCACTATGAGCATAAATGGTGGGTGGGGAGGTGGTCGGAATCGTTCAAACGCCTCGGACCCTCGGACAGACGGACGGACATCGGACATCGGACAGACGGCGGAGAGAGACACGGGGGGAATCTAAGGCTTCAGCCCCTGGGGGGTCCAGAGGGGGCTAAAGCGACAAAACATTTGAAAGGACTTCAATACTCCATCTCTACATTCCTTGTGGAAGAATACCCACCACGGAAACCAAGACGCATCCTTAAGCCCTCAGCCTTCCTCAAGGCGCCCCAACAAAATCCTCGCTGTTTTCGGCAGTAACATTATCAGAGGATGAAGACATTTCTTCATTTAACGTTCAATCGTTCATTACAGAAGATGAGGAAGAATCTTCTGTAATTAACCGAAGAATGTACCGTAGAAAGCACGTGTTCTCAGATGATGAAGCGCATTTGTCATGCCATCATGGTACACGTTCACTCGTTGCATTACACTTCTTGTTACACTTCCGATCAGATCCAGGAATATATATGCAGGGGCTCCTTGCTGACAGGTGGTCAGTAAAGCGATTTGACCCACAGTTACAGATCATCCATCGTAGTAGCCCAGGTGTAAGCGCGAGACGTCTTGTTTCGCAGTGCGAGGTCAATGTTCATATCAGTCTGCTCTATTCGTATCCGCTAAACAAACCTGTGCATTGGAAGCACAGAAGGAATGCACAGGAGATAGCTTTTCCATTAGCATTCGTTGGAATCTGCTGAGTGCTCGGGCGGACGCATACACGAGCGAATCATGGCGAGCGGCGCTGACCAGGAGCGGCATCAGCATCAGCGACATCATCACCAGCATCATCAGCAGCAGCGTCTCTTTGGAATCGAAAACTTGTACACCAGCGTGCGCAAGGAAAAAGTTATGGAGCTAAATCCAGAAGACATGACTAGAAATTTCGCAGATGCCGTTCGAGCAGTTGTGGCGCAGGATGCCGCACTCGAGGCGAGCCTTCAAAAAGAGTTCGGCTGGGATCCCCAAAATGGCTTCACCAGGCCTGTGAACAAAGAAGAACTGGACTACTATCTGCACAGGAAGCGATATACTAGGTCGATCCAGTTAGGTGAGTTCGGCCACTTCTCGGAGGTCTCTTTTCAGAGCCCATTTATAGCAAGCACGCGTTTTGATCTCCTCACCGGTGATCTCCTCCGAAACCACGTGTGGTACATGCTGCTGCTGCTGTGTCCAGCTCGCAGTAGAGAGCGGCATGACAGCGTTTGCACGCTACTGATTTGTATTACTCGCCAATGAAGCCACGTGAACTCCGCATGTGCTTGTCTTCGTTGGAGGTGGTACGATGTACTGTTTGGTGTTATCGCATGAAGAGCCGCAGGCTTTATATTGTTATAACATGATGACATGAGGTGCAGTTGTCCCTCATGTCTGACCCTGGTAGTCTCACTTGGATCCCCAGCATATCTGGCTAATCACGCTGAACTGCACTGCACTACAACATAGGCTCATCACACTGCACTGCACCGCAACACAGGCTCATCACATCACGCTGCACTGCACTTGACAGTCAAGTTCAGTCATTTGGTAGGAGGTTATATTTCCTAGACTGGGCTGGACAGGACTGGTGTAACCAATGAGGAAAACGTGGTGTCCGAAAGGGGGACGTGAGGATCGTTACCGCTCACACTTCACCCCCCTTTCAAAAGACGGACGCCCACTGTTAAGCCTCGTTAGTACGTTCTATTATTGCTTACAACTGGACTACACTTTCTATGATAGCCAGTTTCCAGCTTGCTAGCACACATATCATCTGTGCTGGCATGCTCAACACTCCAAAGTTGCCAGGTTGTAGTACGTGACAAGATGGTTGTACTCCATGACATGTTGTAGTACGTCACAAGAGGGTTGTACTCCATGCCATGCTGTCGTACTTTACAAGAGGGTTGTACTCTGATGGGTAGCACTGCACTCCCAGGTTAGCCCATGTTATACCCCACCCCCACCCCCACCCCCACCACACACACACACACACACACACATACACACATACGCACGTGCACACACACACGCCCTCCCTCCCTCATCCCCCCCCCCCCCCCCCCCCACCCCCCCACCCCCCCCCACACACACCACCTCCCCCCACACCACACACCCCACAACCACACCACACCACCACCACAACCACACACACACCCACTCACTCACTCACTCACTTGCAGACCCCCACACACCCCACACACACACCCACACCCACACACATGCACACACACGCACACTCAAACCAACCCTAACTCACTCACTCACTCACTCACTCACTCACTCACTCACTCACTCACGCACTCCCTCACTCACTCACTCACTCACTCACTCACTCACTCACCCACCCACCCACCCACCCACCACTCACTCACTCACTCACTCACTCACTCACTCACTCACTCACTCACTCACTCACTCACTCACTCACTCACTCACTCACCCCCCACCCACTCACTCACCCACCCACTCACTACATACCAACGCTACCCACCCCCACCCACCCACACACACGCACCCACACCCACACCCACACACACCCAGGGTAGGAGGGTGGAGCCCTTCAGCCGTCTTCTTTCTTACTGCTCCTCATCCCTGTTTCAGTCCTCACTGTAGGTGTTAGCTTGTATGGTGCTTTGCATAGGTGCTATGGGGTAGGTGGTTAGGAGGGTGCTATGGGGTAGGTGGTTAGGAGGATGGCTGGGCAGGTGGTTAGGAGGGTGCTATGGGGTAGGTGGTTAGGAGGATGGCTGGGCAGGTGGTTAGGAGGGTGTTATGGGGTAGGTGGTTAGGAGGACGGCTGGGCAGGTGGTTAGGAGGGTGGAGGCCTTCAGCCATCTTCTTTCTTACTGCCCTCATCCCCCATCTGCCCTGGCCCCACTGCAGGTGTTGGCTCATATGGTGCTGTCCACAAGTGCTATGACAGGCAGTTGGAAGAGGATGTGGCCATCAAAACAATGGAGTGCAACACAGGATTTTCCCCATCCATCTTCAAAGAGATTAGCTGCTGGAAGGGTCTGGACCACGAAAATGTTATCAAGTAAGTCCCAAGCTTCCAAGGATGGATGTTGCAGGGCATAACCTCATTTGACGGAGTCCCCCCTTCTAGGACTAGGCCTGACACGTCAGCCAATGGTCAAGTAACTAACTGGCATTGGTTTGCTCGAATCTGTTGCCAATACTCTCCGCCAATTTTCCGCGTCGCAAGCTGCCTAGGACTTGTCAATTTGAAGTCCCCAGCTTATAAGGATGGACGATGCTATCAGTTGAATTTGGTTTCATGGCTCCAGCCAGCAATTCGGCTGCTCGCTGTCTTTGGCAGTAACATGATAAATTTAAAAGCAAAGCATATGATCAAAACATGATCGATCCAATCTTTTTCCAAGGATGGATGATGCTGTTGATCTTGATCTTGAATCACCGATCAGAACCAAATGCCTCTGTGGCAGAGCAAAGGGCGAAAATCAAGGCAGGTGCGGGGTTCGAACCCCCTTGAGTGCGCTTGGGCCCGTCAAGAGGGTCGTCGACCAGCACGGTAACTGGTATCTAGATGCGATGTTGGCTTGAGCAGCGCGTACTTACGATTCGGTTCCCTTCATCCCACTGGGCACTTCCTTATAGGTCATTGTGACAATTCTTGGATGTTTACATTTTCATTTTTTTCTTTTCCCATTTTGATACAGTGGACAGCTGTCTTACCTAAGTGCTGTCACCTGTCTTACCTATGTGCTGTCACCTGTCTTACCTATGTGCTGTCACCTGTCTTACCTATGTGCTGTCACCTGTCTTACCTATGTGCTGTCACCTGTCTTACCTATGTGCTGTCACCTGTCTTACCTATGTGCTGTCACCTGTCTTACCTATGTGCTGTCACCTGTCTTACCTATTTGCTGTCACCTGTCTTACCTATGTGCTGTCACCTGTCTTACCTATGTGCTGTCACCTGTCTTACCTATGTGCTGTCACCTGTCTTACCTATGTGCTGTCACCTGTCTTACCTATGTGCTGTCACCTGTCTTACCTATGTGCTGTCACCTGTCTTACCTATGTGCTGTCACCTGTCTTACCTATTTGCTGTCACCTGTCTTTCCTATGTGCTGTCACCTGTCTTACCTATGTGCTGTCACCTGTCTTTCCTATGTGCTGTCACCTGGCAGTCCGAGCTCAGGCACAGTAGGGGGCTGCGAAAGTAAAACCCACAGTAACCTTCCCCGATGCAAGCAAACGGGAAGGTTCCTTCAACTTCATGCCCCGTTGCAAGGAGTATCAATTTTCAAATTTCAATACCGTTGAGGGGAGGGGGGGGGGGGGGGGGGTCATGATTGACATCTTATCACCATCATCATCATCATCATCATCATCATCATCATCATCATCATCATCATCATCATCATCATCATCATCATCATCATCATCATCATCCTCATCCTCATCCTCATCCTCATCCTCATCCTCATCCTCATCCTCATCCTCATCATCCCCATCCTCATCATCCCCATCCTCATCATCCTCATCATCCTCATCATCCTCATCATCCTCCTCATCCTCCCCATCCTCATCCTCATCCTCATCCTCATCCTCATCACCACCACCACACCACCATCACCACTATCAAACCATCACCACCACCATCACCACCACCACCACCATCACCACCACCACCACCATCACCACCACCACCACCACCACCACCACCACCACCATCACCACCACCACCACCACCACCATCACCACCACCACCACCACCACCACCACCATCACCACCACCACCATCACCCCCACCATTATCACCACCAGGCTGAAGGACGTGATCATGCTCCTTGACGGGACCAAAGTGCTCCTGGTGTTGGAGCTAGCTGACTGTAACCTGAAGAACTACATGGATACAAATGACTACGCCTCCACCATCACCACCACCATCATCACCACCACCATCACCACCACCACCACCATCAGGCTGAAGGACGTGATCATGCTCCTTGACGGGACCAAAGTGCATCTGGTGTTGGAGCTAGCTGACTGTAACCTGAAGAACTGCATGGATACTAATGACCACGCCTCCACCATCACCACCACCATCATCACCACCACCATCACCACCACCACCACCATCAGGCTGAAGGATGTGATCATGCTCCTTGACGGGACCAAAGTGCATCTGGTGTTGGAGCTAGCTGACTGTAACCTGAAGAACTGCATGGATACTAATGACCACGCCCCCACCATCACCACCACCATCATCACCACCACCATTACCACCACCACCACCATCAGGCTGAAGGACGTTATCATGCTCCTTGACGGGACCAAAGTGCATCTGGTGTTGGAGCTAGCTGACTGTAACCTGAAGAACTACATGGATACAAATGACTACGCCTCCACCAACTTCGGAATGAAGGCAGGTGAAATGATTTTGAGTAAAATTGAAGTTGAATTTTAAATTTGAATTTGATTATTTAAAAGGTTCTTTCGCAACATCGGAATGGAGGTTGGTGAAAGAATTTGAGTTTTGAATTTGAATTGTTACATGGTTCTTCAGCAACTTCGGGATGAAGGTTGGTGATCGAATTTGAATTTTGAATTTGAATTGTTGCATGGTTCTTCAGCAACTTCGGAATGAAGGTTGGTGATCGAATTTGATGCAGTGCAGACAGCCTTGATTTTTTGAATTTGAATCGTTACATGGTTATTCGGCCAACTCTGGGCTGCTCACCGTCTGCCAGTTCCAAGTCCCCCCATTCAATGATTGTGATACCCATGGAAACCACGCGATCTTAATTGTTCAAGGTTTGGCATGTACATTTGGCATATTTAGCCACCCCTGTAGTCCTGTACTGCAACGTAAGTGCATGCAGGGAGCAGGCTAAGAGGATTAGGCGCGATCTTAATTGTTCAAGGTTTGGCATGTATATTTTGCCTATTTAGCCACCCCTGTAGTCCTGTACTGAAACGTAAGTGCATGCAGGGAGCAGGCGAAGAGGATTAGACGCGATGTTAATTGTTCGAAGTTTGGCATGTACATTTAGCCTATTTCGCCACCCCTGTAGTCCTGTACTGAAACGTAAGTGCATGCAGGGAGCAGACTAAGAGGATTATACGTGATCATGATTGTTCGAGGTTTAGCAAGTACATGTTGCCTATTTAGCCTCCCCTGTACTGAAGCAAAAGGACATGCAGGGAGCGGGCTACGAGGATTAGACTTGATCTTGATTGTTGGAGGTTTGGGCAATTACGTGTTGTCTATTTAGACACCCCTGTACTGAAACATGAGTGCGTGCAGGGAGCGGGCTAAGAGGATTATATGGTTAAGCAAGTACATTTTGCCTATTTAGCCACCCCTGTCCTGAAACATAAGTACCCGCAGGGAGCAGGCTAAGAGGATTAGATGCGAACTTGATTGCTCGAAGTTTGGCAAGTACATGTTGCCTATTTAGCCTCCCCTGTACTGAAACGTAAGTGCATGCAGGGAGCAGGCTAAGAGGATTAGATATGAACTTGATTGTTCGAAGTTTGGCAATCACATGTTGCCTATTTAGCCTCCCCTGTCCTGAAACATAAGTGCATGCAGGGAGCAGGCTAAGAGGATTAGATGTGAACTTGATTGTTCGAAGTTTGGCAATTATGTGTTGCCTATTTAGCCTCCCCTGTACTGAAACATAAGTACATGGGGTGAAGGCAAAGTCCAGGTGGCCTCAGGCACTCCTAATTTGGTGTGTCGCCAACACCCTTTTATTGAGCTTGAACGGGTGCATTATGGGTGAGAGGGGTACCGCAGGGGTGCAGAAAATGGCTTGGCTTGAACGGGTGCATTATGGGTGAGAGGGGTACCGCAGGGGTGCAGAAAATGGCTTGGCTTGAAAGGGTGCATTATGGGTGAGAGGGGTACCGCAGGGGTGCAGAAAATGGCTTGGCTTGAACGGGTGCATTATGGGTGAGAGGGGTACCGCAGGGGTGCAGAAAAGGGTGCTGAAAGGGTGAAACATAAGTACATGCAGAAAGCGGGCGAAGAGGATTAGACAGTGAATATTAAATACCCTTACCCTTACCCTGGATTAGACAGTGAATATTAAATACCCTTACCCTTACCCTGGATTAGACAGTGAATATTAAATACCCTTACCCTTACCCTGGATTAGACAGTTAATATTAAATGCCCTTACCCTTACCCTGGATTAGACAGTGAATATTAAATACCCTTACCCTTACCCTGGATTAGACAGTTAATATTAAATACCCTTACCCTTACCCTGGATTAGACAATTAATATTAAATACCCTTACCCTTACCCTGGATTAGACAGTTAATATTAAATACCCTTACCCTTACCCTGGATTAAACAGTGAATATTAAATGCCCTTACCCTGGTCAGACAGCCTTGTCATGCTCTTCCATATATCTAGGGATCGGCATATCGTATGATGATGGCCAAAGGTGAGTATGATATCATATGATATCTCACAAATTACGTCACATGATATTGTATTTAAATGGTAACTTTGGCCTAGTCATGCTGTTGGCATCAAATGATATCATATGATGACATGATATCATATGATATCATATGATGACATGATATCGCATGATGCCTTGTCAACTCATCATACTCCTCCATAGATCCGCTTACATACTATGCTCCCTCACTTCTAATATATGCCACACCTGTTAGACCAAATCACTCTGAGGACGAAGAGTCGGGGGGTCGATTCCCCCTACGGTCGCTATTAGCGTTGTAGGTCGTTGTCAACCGCAATGGTAGCTTGTCCAGTTTAGGTAGAAGACCGCTCTCCACCCGCTTACGACGGGTTCCCTTAACACCACGCCCCACCAGGCGTTATCATTTTTTTTGCCATTCCTGTACCACAGTTAAAATCTTGTGCCTTCTCGATGTTCGGTCATTCGGCCTTCAGCCCATTTGGGATGATGATTACTTGAACTTGAACTTGAACTTGGTTACATAGCTTCAGACAGGCATTGTCAAATCGTCATGCTCCTCCATTTATCTGTACTAAGCTAAATCAGGGAGCATTATCAGAGGAAGAATTAGTCATCTTCACTCCATCTTTCTGCCTAGAACCACCACCACACCACCACCACACTACCACCACTACCACCACTATCCAAGCACAGCCAACATCCACACCACCGCCAACACCACCCCACACACACCTACACACCCACCCCACACCACCACGCCACCACCACTACCACCACTATCCAAGCACCACACCACCACCAAACCACCACCACTACCACCACTATCCAAGCACCACACCACCACCACACCACCTATACACGACCACCACTACCACCACTATCCAAGCACCACACCACCACCACACCACCACCACACCAAACCACCGCCCCCACACCACCACAACACCAGCCATCCACTCACCACCACTATCCACCCCTATACACACACCACCACCACCCTGACGACCCACCACTCCCCCCACATACCCAACCACCACCACACCACCACCACACCACCCACAACCACCAACATCGAACAACCACCCGCCACTAACTCACACCACTATCCACCCCACCACAACCCACCACCACTCCACACTATCCACCCACCCACCACCACACCAACCCCCACCACTACCACCACTATCCAACCACCACCCCTCCACCACCACTACCACTCCCCCCTACTCATCCACCCACACCCCCCCACCACACCACCACCCCCGCTACCCACCGCCCCACCACACCACCACACCACCAAACCCAACCACCGCACCACTACCACGAACCCACTATCCAACCACCACCCCACCTACCGACCACTCCCACACTGATCCCCCCCCACCACCGCCCCCCCCACACCTCTAGCACCACCACTATCCAACCGAACCACCCGGGATAACTACCCCGCAGCGACGCTACCACACCACTACCCCAACACCACCACAACCACCGGCCACTACCCCACCCACTAACCCAACCATCCACCACTACCAACCACTACCCAACCACCTACCACACCACCACTAACCACAACCCCACCACTAACCACAACCACTACGCCCATCCATTATCCCACCACCACCACACACACCACTTACCACCCCAACCACACCAAACCAACCACCGTCACACCACCACCACTACCCAACCACCACCACACCACACCAGTACCACCTACGTGACCTACCACTACCACTACCCAACCAGCAACCACACCACCACCACTTACCAGCCACTATCCACGCACCACCACACACCACACCATACCACCCTATCCCACCACCACCCCACACCATTGCTCCACCACCACTACCCACCACTTAACCCACCACCACCCACAATACAACCACCCACACTAACAGCCACCCACCAACCACTCCCACCACTATCAACACCACCAGCATCACACCACCACACTACCCACGCACTATCCCAAACCCACCACTCCACCACCAACCACGACTACCACCGACTATCCAAGCCACCACCACACCAGCCACAACAACCACCACCACCACTACCTACCACTACCGCGACCCCCCCACACGCACCACCACTACCACCACTACCCAACCACCACCACACCACCACCACTACTCACGCACTACTCAACCAGCCACCAGCAACACCCACCGGATCCACCACCACCACCACCACTCCCAACCACACACCACACCACCACCACTAACCCACTCCGCCCAACCCACACACCCCACCCGTACTACCACCACTACCCAAACACCACCACACCACCACCACTACCACCACTACCCACCACCACCACACCACCACCACTACCACCACTACCCAACCACCACCACACCACCACCACTACCACCACTACCCAACCACCACCACACCACCACCACTACCACCACTACCCAACCACCACCACACCGCCTAACCACTCCCCAACCACCCGCCCACCACCACCACTACCCGAACCACTGATCCTCGAAACCCACCACACCACCACCACTACCACCACTACCAAACCACCACCACTACCACCACTACCCAACCACCACCACACCACCACCACTCCCATACCACCACTACCCACCACCACCACATAAGCCACCACCCCACCACCACACCACCACCACACACCACCACCACTACTCACCACTACCCACCCCCACACACAACCACCACCACTACCACCACATCCACCACCACCACACCACCACCACCACCACTACCACCACTATCCACCAACCACCATCCACTCACTCCACACCGCTACCACTACCACCACTATCCAACCACTACCACACCACCACCACACCACCACCACTACCCAACCACCACCCTACCACACCACAACCACCACAACACCGCCACACACCACCACCACACCACCCACTATCCAACCACCCTCCCACACCACCACCACTACCCACACATCCAACCCCCACCACACCACCGACCGAGCTCGCCCACTACCACCCCTATCCAACCCACCAACTCGCCACCACACTACACCACTACCCCACCACCACCACAACACCCACCTCTAACCACCACTACCCAACTCACCACCCTACTAGCCACCACTACCCAACCACCAACCACTACACGCACTACCCAACCACCACACACCACCACCACTAACCTCCATTATCCAACCGACCACCACAACCTACCACCACTACCCAACCACCCCCAACTCACCACCATCAGCCACCACACGCCTACCCAAACCACCCACCCTCACAGCACCACACCACCACCACTTTTACCACCACTACCACACCACTACCCAACACCGACCACACCACACCACCACCACTACCACCACTATCCAACCACCACCACACCACCACCACTACCACCACTATCCAACCACCACCACCACACCACCACCACCACATACCCCGACCACTACCCCAACCCCCACCACACCACCACCACTCCACCACGACCACCACCACTACCACCACTATCCAAGCCACCAACTGCACAAGCACCGACCACCACTCCACTACCGACCACTATCCAACCTCCACCACTCCACCACCTACCACTACTACCCACCACTATCCAACACCCACCACACCAACCACACCCACCATTCCAACCACTACCACCACTAACCCAACCCACCACCACACCATCACCACTACCACTCACTACCCAGCCACCACCACACCACCACCACTACCACCACTACTCAACCACCACCACACCCACCACCACCACCACCCACTACCCACAACCACCCACGATCCAACCGCCTTACCACTACCACCACTACCCAAACACCCACCACATCCAACCACCAGCTTACCACCTACTCCCCAACACCAGTACACCACCACACAACATCACTACCACCCTACCTCCAACCACCACCAACACCAACACCCCTCCCACCACACCCCACCAACCACCACACACCCACCACTACCACCACTACCCCACCCCCACCCCCCCCCACCCACCGACCCCACTAACCCAACCAACTCCCACTATCACCACTGAGACAAACCCCAACCCCCACCCCTAGGAACCACCACCAACTACTCCCACCTACCCCAACCCCAGCACATCCACCCCCATACCGGACCACTATCACACCACCACCCCTACCCCCACTCCCCAGCCACCACCACAGCAGCCATGCACACCACACCACTACCACCACTCCCAACCACGCACCAGGCACCACCACAACCACTACCACCACTATCAACCACCACCTACAGGTGACCCCCCCACCACCACCACCACTACCGACAACCAACTACCCAACAACCACCCACCAACCAAACCGACCCCAACCACTTCAACCACACCACACCACCACCGACTCACCATCCCACCACCACCACAACACCACCACTACCACCACTACCCAAACACCACCACACAAACTACCACTACCACCACTATCCACGCCACTCACACACAACGCACCACTACCACCACTCTCAAACCACCACACCACCCACCACAACCACACCACCACATCACCAACCACACCACACACCAACCAAAAGCCCCACTACACAACCCCCCGACTACCACCACCGAACCACACCACACAACATCATCACACCACACCACCACAACACACCTAATTCTTTCCCTTTCGTTCCTTCTATACCATATCTTTCCTGCCACCACCACCACCACACACCACAACCACACCACCACCACCTCTCCCCCTCTTCTGTCTGCAGTCCTTTATATACCAAATTTGTGTCAGCCACCACCACCACACTCCACCACCACAAAACATCACACCACACCACCACACCACCCCCCCTCTTCTTCCTGCAGTCCATTCTATACCAGATCTGTTCCGGCCACCACCACCACCACACCACTGCACATCACACACCAACAAACACCACCACACAACCATACTATCCACATCATCATCACCACACCACATCACATCTACACCACCACCATCACACCACCACACAAACCACAAACCAACCCCACCACACCACCTCTTCTGTCTGCAGTCCATTATATAACAGATTTGTGCCGGCCACCACCACCACCACACCACATCACACCACCACCACACCACCACAACCACACCACCACCACCTCACCCCCTCTTCTGTCTGCAGTCCATTCTATACCAAATCTGTGTCAGCCACCACCACCACACTCCACCATCACACCACACCACCACACCACCACACCACCCCCCCTCTTCTTCCTGCAGTCCATTCTATACCAGATATGTTCCGGCCACCACCACACCACCACCCCACAACACATCACACCACCACAACACACCACCACTTCTTCCTGCAGTCCATTATATAACAGATTTGTGCCGGCCACCACCACCACCACCACACCACCACCACTCCCCCTCTTCTGTCTGCAGTCCATTCTATACCAGATCTGTGCCGGCCTGAAGCATATCCACGCCACCACCACAACACATCCCCCCCCCCCCCCCCCCCCCCCCCCCCCCTTCTTCCTGCAGTCCATTATATGCCAGATTTGTGCCGGCCACCACCACCACCACCACCACCACACCACACCACCACACCACCAGACCACCACCACCACACCACCACCACCACTCCCCCTCTTCTGTCTGCAGTCCATTCTATACCAGATCTGTGCCGGCCTGAAGCATATCCACGTTTGCCGGGTCATTCATCGTGACCTCAAGCCTCAGAACGTTCTGGTGGACAGCAGAACGCACACTGTCAAGATCGCAGACTTAGGCCTTGCCAGGCCGTACTTGCCAGGAGAAAACAAGGCCTACACTGAGCGGGTGCGTTCGGGGGATCGAGCGGTCGGGAGATGATTTGCATTTGACAGGTTGGCAGGTCATGGGCGTGGGCATGCGGGGGTCAAGGGCATGCGGGCAGAACACTAACTGTAAAGATCGCAGACTGAGGCTTTGCCAGGCGATACTTGCCAGGAGAAAACAAGGCCTACACTGAGCGGGTGCGTTTGGGGGATCGAGCGGTCGGGGGATGATTTGCATTTGACAGGTTGGCAGGTCATGGGCGTAGGCATGGGGGGGTCAAGGGCATGGGGGCAGAACACTAACTGTAAAGATCGCAGACTGAAGCCTTGCTAGGCCATACTTTCCAGGAGAAACCAAGACCTACACTGAGCGGGTGCGCTCATCATATGACAGGTCGGCAGGTCATGGGCGTGGGCATGGGGGGGGGGGCATAAGCATGGGGGCAGAATGAACACTGTCAAGATCGCAGACTTAGGGCTTGCCAGGCCATACTTGCCAGGAGAAACCAAGACCTACACTGAGCGGGTGCGTTCGGGGGATCGAGCGGTCGGGAGATGATTTGCATTTGACAGGTTGGCAGGTCATAGGCGTGGGCATAGGCATGGGCATGCATGGGGGGTCAAGGGTATGGGGGCAGAATGGACACTGTCAAGATCGCAGACTTAGGGCTTGCCAGGCCATACTTGCCAGGCCATACTTGCCAGGCCATACTTGCCAGGCAAAAACAAGGCCTACACTGAGCGGGTGCGCTCATCCTACTGCAGTTCGGGGATGATTTGGATTTGACAGGTTGACAGATCATGGGCGTGGGCAAGGGAATGGGGGAGGGTGTGTGTGTGTGTGTGTGTGTGGTGGGGGGGTGCATAGGCATGTGGGAGGAACAAAAACTGTCCAGATCGCAGACTGAGGCCTTGCTAGGCTGTACTTGCCAGGCAAAAACAAGGCAACACCATTCGGAATTAATCCTTGGCTGGTTTGTGTCGGGAGTCCCACTTCCTGGGGTGAAATTCCTTCCATAAAAAAAGGCTTACACTGAGAAGGAGCACATATTCAATACACATCCTTCAGAATCCTCATATTCAAATTTGAAATGTCAGCTCACGGCACCCTCTTCTTCGGATAACCCCTTGTTCAATTTATTGTTCTCATCATGCGGGTATAATATTCATATTCTTGTATTTCTTACCCCCCCAGCAAACCGATTATGCAGTGCCTAATTTGATCATGCCATAATCGGAGTATACTTGGTTGGGCAAGTCCCTGTAGCCTAGGAGCACCTCCTTCCTTAGAATGTAACGTTCCAAAAATCAGGAAGGTTACATCTGCCATGTATCAGATGGCATGTATCATATGACATGTATCATATGGGGTAGTATTCGCTTGGCTTATTCGCATTACACTGACATGAGACATGTACATGTCATATGATACATACAAATACGAAGATATCTTCCTAATCATTGAAAACACATGTCACATTCACATATCACATTTTATTATAGCTAGCCCAACCCATTTGTGCAATGCCTAATTGATCATGCCTTTATCTGATTTTACTTGGTTGGGCAAGTACCTGTAGCCTAGGAGTCCTTGTATCCTTGGACTGCAACATGCATATATCACATACCACTTTAACATATCACATACACATATCACATGCACATATCACATACCACTTTAACATATCACATACACATATCACATACACATATCACATATGATTATAGCTAGCCCAATCCATTTTTGCAATGCCTAATCTGATGATGATGATGATGATGATGATGATGATGATGATGATAACAGTTTTCCTTGTTCCCTACTGGACTCCAATTGTGACTTGTGAGCATCATGCACAAAGAAAATGAAAATGTTCATCAGATCATTTGATCGTTGGCCCCATTGCAAGCAAACAGGCTGGCCCCCTCAACCTCATGCCTCGTAATAAGGCGTACTATTTGTTTACTTATTTATTTATTTACTTATTTATTTATTTGCTTTTCTATTTATTTATTGATTTGTTTGTTGATTTACTTATTTATTTACCTGATTATGCCTTGCCCCCTCGAACCTTCAGATGGTGGCTCTCATTTACAGCTCTCATTTACAGCTCTCATGTACAGCTCTCATGTACAGCTCTCATTTACAGCTCCCATGTACAGCTCTCATGTACAGCTCTCATTTACAGATCTCATGTACAGCTCTCATGTACAGCTCTCATTTACAGATCTCATGTACAGCTCTTATGTACAGCTCTCATGTACAGATCTCATGTACAGCTCTCATGTACAGCTCTCATGTACAGCTCTCATGTACAGCTCTTATGTACAGCTCTCATGTACAGCTCTCATGTACAGCTCTCATATACAGCTTTCATGTACAGCTCTCATGTACAGCTCTCATGTACACACCTGGGATCCTCCAAGGCTTCACTGTTTTTTTTCCGTGCGACGCGTCGCAAATTGAGCGATTTGGTGCGACCCCAGTGCGACTCTACAACCCTAAACCCTACAATCTTGACCCCCCCCCCCCCCCCCCCCCCCCCCCCCCCCCCCCCCCCCCCCACACACACACTCCTCCTCACCCCACCCCTTTCAACAACTAGATGGTGACTCTAGTGTACAGAGCACCCAAGATCCTCCTAGGCTTCACTGTTTTTTTTCCGTGCGGCGCGTCGCAAATTGAGCGACTCGGTGCGACCCCAGTGCGACTGTACAACCCTAAACCCTACAATCTTGAACCCCCCCCCACCACCACCACCACCACACACACACACACACTCCTCCCCACCCCACTCCTTTCAACAACTAGATGGTGACTCTAGTGTACAGAGCACCCAAGATCCTCCTATACTTCACTGTTGTTTTCCGTGCGACGCGTCGCAAATTGAGCGACTCGGTGCGACCCCAGTGCCACTCTACAACCCTAAACCCTACAACCTTGAACCCTACCCCCCCCCCCCCCCACACACACACACACACACACACACACACACACACACTCCTCCTCACCCCACCCCTTTCAACGACTAGATGGTGACTCTAGTGTACAGAGCACCCAAGATCCTCCTAGACTTCACTGTTGTTTTCCGTGCGACGCGTCGCAAATTGAGTGATTTGGTGCGACCCCAGTGCCACTCTACAACCCTAAACCCTACAACCTTGAACCCCCCCCCCCCCCCCACACACACACACACACACACACACACACACACACACACACACACTCCTCCTCACCCCACCCCTTTCAACAACTAGATGGTGACTCTAGTGTACAGAGCACCCAAGATCCTCCTAGACTTCACTGTTGTTTTCCGTGCGACGCGTCGCAAATTGAGCGATTTGGTGCGACCCCAGTGCCACTCTACAACCCTAAACCCTACAACCTTGAACCCCCCCCCCCCCCCCCCCCCACACACACACACACACACACACACTCCTCCTCACCCCACCCCTTTCAACAACTAGATGGTGACTCTAGTGTACAGAGCACCCAAGATCCTCCTAGGCTTCACTGTTTTTCCGTGCGACGCGTCGCAAATTGAGCGACTCGGTGCGGTGTCAGTGCGACTCTAAAACCCTAAACCCTACAACCTTGAACCTTAACTCCCTCCCCCCACTCTGCCTCCCCCCACCCCTTTCAACGGCTAGATGGTGACTCTAGTGTACAGGGCTCCTGAAATCCTGCTAGGCATGCTGTACTCCACACCTGTTGACATGTGGAGTGTGGGATGTATCATGGCAGAGTTGGCAAATGGTTCGCCACTGTTCATGGACTCTGACAAGACGGTGCGTGCCCTTGTGAGATTGGGGAGGGAGGGGGGAGGAGGAGGGAGGGGGAGGGGGGAGGAGGGATGGAGGTGGGAGGGAGGTTGAGGTGGGAGGGGGGGGGGGGGGGGGAGGAGGGATGGAGTGGGAGGGAGGTTGAGGTGGGAGGGGGGGGGGGGGGGGGAGGAGGAGGGAGGGAGGTGGGAGGGAGGTGAGGTGGGAGGGAGGAGGGAGGGAGGTTGAGGCGGAAGGTGGTGGGGGGGGGGGTGAGAAAGAGGGAGGTGGGAGGAGGTTGAGGTGGGAGGGGGGGGGGGGGGAGGGAGGGAGGTGAGGTGGAGTGATTTTTAGGGGGAGGGAATGGGGTGGTGGATGGTAGACATGAAGAGTTTACCAGTTTATAGAGGGAAGGAGGAAGAAGGGAGGGGGAGGGAGGCGGGGTTTGGAAGAGAGAGCGAGATGGAAAGGGAGGGGGAGAGGGAAAACAAGCATGCATGCATGTATGTATGTATGTCTGTATGTATTACCTTTTACTGTCTTCCTGTTGTTTGATCGTCTAAATGTTTGCACGCATGTATTTATGTTACGGTCCAGGGGTAGGCCGACGGGGGGGCTGAATTCATGCTACAGTGATAATTTAATTCAACAAATATAATGAAATCGTCATCCCACATGCATACATCACATCAGTGCATTCAAATACTCTGAATCACATCACATACATACATCACAAATGCATACATACATACGTACATACCATACATACATCCATCCATACATACAGACACACATACTACATACAATACATACATACTACATACATACAATACGTACATACTACATACATACATACATCATACAATACATACATACAATACATACATACATACATACATACATACATACATACATACATACATACATACATATATCAAATACATCAAATACATCAAATACAATAAAATACATAAAATAATACATAAAATACAATAAAATACAATAAAATCACATACATACATACATACATCAAATACATCAAAAACATCAAATACATCAAATACATCAAATACATCAAATACATCAAATACATCAAATACATCAAAAACATCAAATACATCAAAACAACCCGCAAATACATTACATACATACAATAATACTCCAATCCATCAATACATCACTACAATCAAACATCCAAATACATCAAATACATCAAAAACATCAAATACATCAAATACATCAAATACATCAAATACATCAAATACAATAAAATACATAAAATACAATAAAATACAATAAAATACATCAAATACATCAAATACATCAAATACACCAAATACATACATCGCATCAGTGCATCAGTGCATTCAAATACTCATGCTTGTACCTCCTGTTATTTTCAAACATTGTGCGCAGCTCAACCAACATTCAACCAACACACAACCAAGACTCAACCAACATTGTGCGCAGCTCAACCAACATTCAACCAACACTTAACCAACATTGTGTGCAGCTCAACCAACATTCAACCACCACTCAACCAACATTGTGCGCATCTCAACCAGCATTCAACCAACACTCAACCAACACTGTGCGCAGCTCAACCAACATTCAACCAACACTCAACCAACATTGTGCGCAGCTCAACCAGATTGGTGTCCTCCAAAAGATTTTCCAGACCTTGGGCACTCCTAATGAGGTCCAATGGCCTGCATTCAAGCGCAGAAAAGAATTCAACTGGGAGTTCCCCTTGTGGAATGCTGTGCCGTGGGATCAGGTATGTACAGGGAACGGCAACTAATATTAGTGTTTGAAACACTAATATTAACTCATATGATTCTAGTGTTACGATAATATTAGTTTTTCAAATAAATTCACAATTCTGGTGAGACGGCTCGTCTGTCTAATATTATTCATTCACTAATTTTAACTGAATTAGCCTTTCCCTAGATATGTGCAGCCATTTCCACACCCGCTCCCAGGTTTGGATTGAACTTAGGGCCCCATCAGTAAAATGATTGTTTGGGGTTCAGTATATCAAGGCGTTTTTGGCGGAGCCCCCTCTTCAAGGGGGCGGGAGCCCCCATGTTTACCCATTTGTCCGTCTGACCGAAAAATGTCTTGAAGCCTGACACGTCATCCAACGGTCGCGTAACTAACTCGCTTCGGTCAGCTCCATCGTTGCCACCTTTCGTTTTGTTGCCTGCACACTCCACCAATTTTCCGCGTCACTTGCGACTCTGCATAGGACTTGTCTTTTTAGCCCCTCCTGTCACGGTTGGGAAAACCTATTTGGCCTACCCTGGACTGTAATATACATTCATACCCACTCCCAAAATCGATCCCACTCACACTCGCACTCTCAACTCCACTCCCACCTCCACTCTCAATCTCAATCCCAATCCCAAATGCGGACACGATGAGGCCTGCACCACCACCCACCCTCTCCACCGTCTCCACCTCTACCCTTCAACCTCCACCCTCCACCCTTTCCACCTCCACTCCCCACCTCCACCCTTCACCTCCACCCCCCATCTCCCACCTCAACCGACCACCACCCACCCTCTGCACCCTCTCCACCTCTACCCTTCAACCTCCACCCTGCACCTCCCACCTCCACCCACCACCACCCACCCTCTCCACCTCCACTCTCAACCTCCACCGTACCCCGACCCCCACCCACAACCCCCAATCCCCAATCCACAGTCTCTTGACTCTCAACCCCAAGCCCATAATTCCCTTATCCCCCAATCCATAATCCCTCTAATCCCCCCAACCCCTAGTCCCCCTACCCTCATATCCATGCCAGGTGGTGCCGAGGCTAGCTGACGACCCCATTGGCTTGGATCTGCTCAGTGTACTGTTGACGTCTGATCCAGGCAATCAAATCTCAGTTCGGTTAGTACTCCTCAACCCAACCCACAGTCCCTCAACCTCAAGGCCATAATCCTCTAATCCCCCCAACTCCTAATCCCCCTACCCTCATGTCCATGCCAGATGGTGCCGAGGCTGGCTGACCCCATGGGCTTGGATTTGCTCAGTCAAATGTTGATGTATGACCCAGACAATCAAACCTCAATTCAGTTAGCACTCCAACACCCAATTCACTGTCCCTCAACCTCAAGGCCATAATCCCTTTATCCCCCTAATCCCTAATTCCCTCAATTGCTAATTCCCATAATCCCCCCAACCTCTAATCCCCCTACCCTCACGTCCATGCCAGATGGTGCCAAGGCTGGCTGACGACCCCATGGGCTTGGATTTGCTCAGTCAAATGTTGACGTATGATCCAGATAAGCGAATCTCGGCCAGGACAGCACTCAACCACCCTTGGTTTGAGGATGTGCGACAGGCACAGCTGCAGGCACAGGCGCAGGTACACACACAGGCACAGCTGCAGGTACAGGCACAGGTACATGCGAATATGCAGGCAGAAGAACAAGCTCGGGAACAGCGTGGCGTATCCCAGGGCCCTTGGGCACAAGCGCATGCGCATGCGCAGGCCATGCCAGGCCCTGCAGGTCAGGCATGTGAGTGGGATAGCCACAGATCTTCAGATGACGAAATGTCATTGGGATAGCTCAGGGTTCAGGATACCAGCTGCTGGATTCGTAACAGTCATAAGGAGAGGAGCTCAGGCCATGCCAGGCCATGCAGGTCAGGAATGTGAGTGGGATGGCCACAGATCTTCAGATGACGAAATGTACTTAGGATAGCTTAGGAGTGCAGGTCATGCTAGGTCAGGCAGGTCAGGCATTTGAGTGAGATAGCCCCAGATATTGAATATACGAGAAAATGCCCTTAGGATAGCTTAGGGTTCTGGATACCAGCTGCTGGATTCGTAACAGACATTAGAAGAGGAGCTCAGGCCATGCCAGGCCATGCAGGTCAGGCATGTGAGTGGGAGGGCCACAGATCTTCAGATGACAAAATGTCCTTAGGATAGCTTAGGAGTGCAGGTCATGCTAGGTCAGGCATTTGAGTTAGATAGCCACGGATATTGAATATACGAGAAAATGCCCTTAGGATAGCTTAGGAGTGCAGGTCATGCTAGGTCAGGCATTTGAGTGAGATAGCCACGGATATTGAATATACGAGAAAATGCCCTTAGGATAGCTTAGGAGTGCAGGTCATGCTAGGTCAGGCATTTGAGTGAGATAGCCACAGATATTGAATATACGAGAAAATGCCCTTAGGCTAGACTTAGGAGTGTAGGTCATGCTTAGTTCAGGCATTTGAGTGAGATAGCCACAGATATTGAATATACGAGAAATGCCTTAGGATAGCTTAGGAGGCAGGTCATGCTAGGTCAGGCATTTGAGTGAGATAGCCACAGATATGAATATACGAGAAAATGCCTTAGGATAGCTTAGGAGTGCAGGTATGCTAGGTCAGGCATTTGAGTGAGATAGCCACAGATATGAATATACGAAGAAAAGCCCTTAGGATAGCTTAGGAGTGCAGGTCCTGCTAGGTCAGGCATTTGAGTGAGATAGCCACGGATATTGAATATACGAGAAAATGCCCTTAGGATAGCTTCGGAGTGCAGGTCATGCTAGGTCAGGCATTTGAGTGAGATAGCCACGAGTATTGAATAGATCGAGGAAATGCCCTTAGGATAGCTTAGGAGTGCAGGTCATGCTAGGTCCAGGCATTTGAGTGAATAGCCACAGATATTGAATATACGAGAAAATGCCCCTAGGATAGCTTAGGAGTGCAGGTCATGCTTAGGTCAGGCATTTAGTGAGATAGCCACGGATATGACTATACGAGAAAATACCCTTAGATAGCTTAGGAGTGCAGGTCATGCTAGGTCAGGCATTTGAGTGAGATAGCCACAGATATTGAATATACGAGAAATGCCCTTAGGATAGCTTAGGAGTGCAGGTCATGCTAGGTCAGGCATTTGAGTGAGATAGCCACAGATATTGAATATACGAGAAAATGCCCTTAGGATAGCTTAGGAGTGCAGGTCATGCTAGGTCAGGCATTTGAGTGAGATAGCCACGGATATTGAATATACGAGAAAATGCCCTTAGGAAAGCTTAGGGTTCAGGATACCACCTGCTGGATGCATACTAGTCAGAAGAGGAGCTCAGGCCATTCCAGGTCAGGCGGGTCAGGCATGTAAGTGGGATAGCCACAGATCTTCAGATGATGTTGAAATGTCCTTGGGATAGCTTAGGAATCAGGATATCAGCTGCTCGATGTGGATCAGTCATTGGAAGAGGAGCACAGGCCATTCCAGTTCAGGCCACAATATAGACTATAGAATGTGATCACATGGGTAGTATCAATGCTAGTACACCATAATATAGACTGCAGAACGATATCACATGGGTAGTACCAATGCTATTACAACACCCCATAGAGTACAGAACGTGATCACATGGGTTGTACAAACACTACTACAACATGCTTCAGAGTACAGAGCGCGATCGCATGGGTCGTATCAATGCTAGTACACCACAATATAGACTGCAGAACTCAATCACATGGGTAGTACCAATGCTAGTACACCACAATATAGACTGCAGAACTCAATCACATGGGTAGTACCAATGCTAGTACACCACATTATAGACTGCAGAACGCTATCACGTGGGTAGTATCAATGCTAGTACAACACCCCATAGAGTACAGAAGGTGATCACATGGGTAGTACAAACATGCTTCAGTGTTAAGAGCGCGATCGCATGGGCAGTTCCAATGCTAGTACACCACAATATAGACTACAGAACGCAATCACATGGGTAGTATGCGGTCTTGTTGCTAGTAACCAACACCACATGATAGACACAGAACGCATGCACTGGGTAGTATCAATCTAGTACAACACCACTTTATCGACGAACATAACGCGATCACATGGGTAGAGTAATCAATGCTAGTTACACACATAAATAACTACAAACGCGATCACATGGGTAGTATCAATGCTAGTACAACACATTATAGACTACAGAACGCAATCACATGGGTAGTATCAATGCTAGTACACCACATTATAGACTACAGAACGCTATCACATGGGTAGTATCAATGCTAGTACACCACATTCTAGAGACTTTTGTTAATATAATATATAATCTAATATACATAATACAGAAAACGCCAATGTCAACAGTTGGTAGGTATCATGCTAGATACAACAACAATACAGCCCACAATTACAGACTGGAATTTAAAACCGGACTAATACAAGAAATCACCTAACAAGAACTCTATCACATTGGTAGTAACCAATGCTATTACAATACAACATCAAAATTACATCCCACAACCCAATTTATACTTAATATATTTCTACAGATCAACTCCATCCCACCTTTTTATATCTCCATGCTAGCTTCCAAACACAACGACCCCACCGCACTCCCACCCATTCTCAACTCGTCTCGCTTCTCGCAACGCTCAGACCACCGGAACCCACACTCGTCCGCAGACGAAACTCCAGGCAGAGCGAAAGAAACTCATGCCTCTCCCTTCCGGCAGGAGGACCGCCCAACCCAAAGAAACCCTCCAGTCATCCGAAAGATACACAAGACGGACACCAACTTCTCCTACTCTACCTACCGAGTAAAAGGACTCACGACACTGGCCCAAACGTACCACATCCCAAGAGTTAAAAATACGAGAACGCGATCACATGGTAGTAGTAAAAGTAAAATCACAATGTAGTACAAACCACATTATAGACTATATAACAGAACGCTATCACAATGGGTATTCTCATGCTAGTCACACAAGTAAAAGAACCACAATCTAGACTGCAGAAACTCAAGCACAAATGGGTAGTACCAATGCTAGTACAACCACTTAAGACTGCAGAACGCTATCACGTGGGTGATATCAATGGCTAGTTATCAACCCCCATAGAGTACAGAAGGTGATCACATGGGTAGTACAAACATGCTTCAGTGTTAAGAGCGCGATCGCATGGGCAGTTCCAATGCTAGTACACCACAATATAGACTACAGAACGCAATCACATGGGTGTAGCATGCTATACACCACATTAATAGCTACATACAGAACCGATCCATGGTAGTATCATGCTAGACAACCACCTTATAGATCAGAACCGATCACATGGGTAGTATCAATCAATGTAGTACAGCAAAGACCCACATTATAGACTACAGAACGCGATCACATGGGTAGTATCAATGCTAGTACACCACATTATAGACTACAGAACGCTATCACATGGGTAGTATCAATGCTAGTACACCACATTATAGACTACAGAACGCAATCACATGGGTAGTATCAATGCTAGTACACCACATTATAGACTACAGAACACAATCACATGGGTACTACCAATGCTAGTACACCACAATATAGACTACAGAACACAATCACATGGGTAGTACCAATGCTAGTACACCACAATATAGACTGCAGAACGCTATCACGTGGGTAGTACCAATGCTATTACAACACCCCATAGAGTACAGAACTTGATCACATGGGTAGTACAAACATGCTTCAGTGTACAGAACGCGATCACATGGGCAGTTCCAATGCTAGTACACCACATTATAGACTACAGAACGCAAACACATGGGTAGTATCAATGCTGGTACAACACAAAATAGACTACAGAACGCAATCATATATGCGTTGACAGTTTAAAGATATATTTAGGATGCCCACCTACATGTATCTATCTAGAGTTTCGGATTGGACTGGATTGTCACATGGTTATTCAGCCAACTCTGAGCTGCTCACCGTCTCCCAATTCCAAGTCCCCCCATGCGATACCCACAGAAACCAGGGTGCATGCTAAGCGGATTAGACAGTATAAAGACTTCTCCAGGTCTTAAGTATGGGGTTAGCTGTGACTCCCAATAGGGACCAACGCATGCATGCACTGTTTAATGTGTGGGCTACGCATAGCAGCTTCCATTCAGCTCCATTAGCCAGCGACTGCTCCAAGCTTGAAGCTTGCAGCTGCATTGGAATGCCTGCCATGTTATCTTTCTGACACACTAGCTAGCTTCAAGTTTGGCCCAAGGATGGGTGAAAGGAGCTGCCTAGAAGCTGCTTTGCATAGCCCAAAAAGGAAACAGTGCATGCCTGCCCCTATTCTTTATTATTTGAGTTTTCAGTTTGATTAGCTCATGATAAATGGGCTAAAGGGACTTGCCCAACCATGATATCGGGAGGGACTATTAAAACAAATAAACACTGAGGAAATGGTTTTCTATTGATTTGAGTTGCTCATTTAGATTAGCTCATTTATTATTTCATTCCTGGCTAAACAGGTACATAGCTTTTATCCGTTTCAGATAGGGAGTCTTCTGGTAGCAATCATGGATTTGTCGTCTTTCAAGGGTGAGTTCAGGGTAGTGGAAGGTTTGGCCAATACGGGGTCCTAGGTAGCGATCGCTATAGGTAGTGGGAAAAGAATCCCTGAACAAGTATCAGGACTGAGGGAGAGAGCCATGGTCCAGCGAGATATTGGCCATTTTGTTGTTTTTACATCAAAGTGTATGTTACAGTCCAGGGGTAGGCCAAGTAGGCTAAAGGGACTTCAATGGAGGATTTTTGCCTCCATTTTTGCCTCCAGAAGGGTGGGTCTCCCTATGCTAGCCCTAAACTCGAAAGATTAGGTGTGATTGGGAGTGTGATTGGGAGGAGTTACTCCTACTCGGAACGAACAAGTAGGTACCATGCCAGGCTAGCACCACTGTTTATTTTTTGGGCTACACGCAGCAGCTTCCACCCAGCCCCGGTGGCCAGCGACTGAGTCGAGCCCAAAGATTACAGCTGCATTTGAATGCCTGTCATATCAGCTTTCAGACCCACAAGCTAGCTTCAGGTTCAGCCCAATGGCAGGGAAAGGGAGCTACCTAGAAACTGCTATGTGTAGCCCAAAAGGAAACAGTGGTCAGTACTTCATGTGATATTCAAAGCATAGCTTTTATTTTCAGCTCTGAGCTGCAGCTCCCTGGGCCAGCCACTGGGCTAAGCCCCAAGATTTCAGCAGTGCTTGAAAGACAATTGTGGCAGCTTCCAGCTGCACTTCATTGCTTTAGGTTTGGCTGGGTAGAAAGCCAGGAGAGCTGCCTAGAAGCTGCTGCTGGTAGCTGAAAAGAAAAGCTATGCTGTTCTGGCTGTTCTTTATCGCCTTTTTTTAGTTGTGACTGGTTGTGAAAGGATTTTCACCCCAGGAGGTGGGTCTCCCAACACAGAACAGCGACACCGAGGATTCAGTTCGAATGGCGTTGCCACTCCTATAATAGAGTAAGCGCACTTTGGGAGATTCCGATCGCTGTTTTGCTGGATCATAACTCGAAAGCAGCAATAATATAGGTTTGAGACCCTGTTGATAGGAGTTGTAATGAGATGAGAAGACAGTTCCATAAATCCGTTACTTTAAAAAACGTGAAAACGGTAAGACAGCGACATCTATAAAGCAGCAGTAATATATACAGTATTACAGTATCATAACTCCATCCCTTGTTCCTGGAATGTAATTTGCGGGAGGCTGTTACGGGGCCACAGTATAAGCAGGGTTTGTATGGGGCAAGAAAGAGGGCTAAAAAACTCGCCCCCCCTTTTCATATTCAAGTGTTGTCATTACACGTACCCAGAGTGCCGGAAAGTGTTTTTAATTGCGTCCCCCCTCTGGGCCTATGGCAAACTTTTTTGTTTTAAGTTGTGAAAGGTATTTCACCCCAGGATGTGGGTCTTCCGACACAAACCAGCGACACCGAGGATTCAGTTCAAATGGCGTTGCCACTCCTACAATTAAGTAGGCACACTCGTCCAAACGAACATTGAGCCAACACGTTTGTTTAAGGGTACCTAAGAATCTTCGCTTTGAGTCTTCGAGACGTGAGCCTGTCTCAACAAATACGTTTCATGAATCACAAGCCCAAATCGACGTTTACAACGATCTGGACCCACCGAAGTCTGCGCTTGAAACGTGAAACGTAACGTCTTGAATAATCCTACAGCATGTAGCCATGTCGGATACGACAGTCAGGGACGACAGCGCCTTCGACTTCTGTGTAGAAATGGTTACAGATAATGGCCTTGACTTCTGGTTTTCTGCCTCCAGCAATGTCGGTTTCGATATCGGTTGGGTCCACTCCAACTCCAGCCCGAATTTGGATGCGAATCTCCTCCTTCTTTGCCCGTTCGCCCCTTGCACAGCCCGTGACTATTAAACCTTTTTCCATGTCGCTTGCGACACGCGCTTAGTACATGTCTCGCTCATAGCCCTCCCTTCTTTCTGAATGAGCGGCGCCAGCGGCAGCACTGCGCCCGAGTCGCATTTCAAACAGGCGAAAATATGTGCAGGATGCGAGATGGAGGACGGTGGCGGCAAGAAGTTTAAATGGTGCCAGAGCTGCCACAGTGCCTCATACTGTGGAAGGGAATGCCAGAAGGCAGACTGGCCACGGCACAAACACAAGTGAGATTTCCACCATGCCATGCCATGCCTGCTTTAACCATGCCATCACCATGCCAGCCCATCCCATGCCATGCACCGTAATGCATGCCATCACCAGCAGGCGTTCACCATGTCATATTGTGCCAGCCTGCCAGGCCAGGCCAGGCCATGATCATGCCATCACCTAAACATGCCATGCTGTACCCCCCCCCCCCCCCCCCCCCCCCACACACACACACACCATGCACCCCACACCCCACACACACACCTGCCATGCTGCTGATATTCGAAGAGGAGAAATACCAAGCGGCTCATGTCAGTTAAAGTCCAGTCATTCTGACTCACTCCACCCTTGCTCCATCCGCTTGGGTGTGTCATCTCAAGGGGCAATAAATATCACAGATGGGACTGGAAGAAAAGCAGGAAGAACAAGCTATGCACTCAAGCGAGGGGGGGGGGGGGAGGGGGGCAGAAATACAAATCTCCTACCCCATGCCCATTTTTCCTACAGAGGGCTGAGTTTACCACTCACCCACCCACCCTTAGCTCCAGAACCCACTTGGAAGCCATTATCTCATCCCACAATAATAATTAGGGGGTCAAAGTAGGGTGCATTTTGTATAGCTTGAAAAGGCCTATCCACTGGTGCTGCTCCCGTGACCATGCACCCTTTGTGGAGCAAGAAAAAGCAAATCAGACAATTCAATCAGCGTTTGTGGGCACACGGACTAAGTGCCATCATCACCATCAATGTTACATGAGAGATACGGCCTGGGGTTTAGGGCCCCCAGGCCCCTCATATGCCCTAGCATATCAAATTAACATGCTTGGCCTACATCAATCTCATTCTCAGCCAATACGAATCACATGCTCGGACTATTACAACCAATCACCCAGACGACCAACATTTATATTTATCCTAGAGGTAAAGCACCAATGGAACACGGGGGCATCCCCATTCTCATCCTCGTCCACGCACATCCTCATCCTCATCCTCATCCTCATCACCCTCCTCTACCTCTCCTCCTTCTCCTCCCTCATCCTCTCCCTCTCCCTCTCCCTCTTCCTCTCCCTCTCCCTCTCCCTCTCCCTCTCCCTCTCCCTCTCCCTCTCCCACTCCCTCTCGCTCTCGCTCTCCCTCTTCCTCTTCCTCTTCCTCTTCCTCTCCCTCTTCCTCTTTCTTAACCACCCGAATCCAGAACAATGCCGGCACCTCTACTAGGGCTGCCCCAGCCTGCAATAGATTTTGCGTCTTGCACCTTTTGATCACTTTTTTTATCGCTTTGTTTTGATCGCTATGTATGGGAAGGTATCCGACATCTGCCAATCGCGACTTTCGTAGGGTGCCTGTTCAACAATTCCCGTCCGCACTCGTCACATTCAATGCTAAAAGCAAAGGGGTCATCGAACAATATGAAGTGGTCCCAGATAGAAAGAAGAGATGAGAAGAAAGAAGAGCCTGAACCAGTACGTTCGTTGCGGAATCTGAACTTCCTCGTTTTGGACTGCTGGGTTGGGTTGGAGTTGGGGGAGGGGTTGGGGTTGGGGGGGGGGGGGGGGTTGGGGGGGGGGGGGGGGAGAAGCCCTAATAGCACCAATGGAGACTGGTCTTTAGTAGAGGAACACCCCAGTTCCAATCCCATGTCATTCTGTGGGCTGTGAAAAGAATCTTGAAAAGTACATTTGTTTCTCTTAAATTCCAGTTTTTTCTCTCACCCCCCACCCACCCTCCCAAACTTTGGCCCATAACTTTCTACCTACTGTTCCAAAAAAATGAGTAAGACCAGATTCTTCATCCTCTCAACAAGCTCTACACATTTGGGGCATGGGGTCCGATTTATTTTTTGCCCCCCCCCCTCGCAGGCAAGCGTCAGTTTCCACCCCTGCTCACACTCCACCCATGCTTTCACGTATTGCCCTGCTCACGCTTTACCTATGCGCACAGACCTGCTCACAACCCACCCATGTTTACAGCCCTGCTTACACTCCACCCATGCTTTCACTAATTGCCCGTCCCAAATACCCCTTCTTAACATTCCCTCAAGCTGCAAGGCAAATCAGCTCACACTCAAGCTATCTCAGGAGGCACACGGGGATGAAGGGGCTCTCGGTGCAAGCCGTCAGAACCAGTGGGTCATTCGGATGGAACCCCTTTTTAACTTCCTGATAGCCACCCTCCTAGACAAGAAACGTGATACTCATGTTATGCTCTTGACTACTGAGCGCTTGGCAAAGAGGCCTTACTTCAAAGTAAGTTTGTACGTGTATGTGTTAATGTGTGTTTGTTTGTGTATGGGATCGGTTTTAATCTGATTTGTACTGTACTGTGTACAAGTTGTTGGATGCTTCTGTCCTTGGAGGCTTGCTTTCCTTTGTCGCGGATAGATTCGATTGATTTGGTCAGGCCACTTCAACTTTGAGCAGCCACAGGACTGTCAACGCTGAGCATACACTACCCCTTGGCACTCCCAGGTTCAGCATTACAAGGTGATCACAGTGGATGCCATCGCAGTGGAGCTTCCACACAAGTTCGCACCGACTCTTTTAGACGCAATGCAAATGTTGAAGATGAGAAACCAGGAGGGAAATCATGCCTACGGCCTTGTCGTGATCAAGTGCAGCAATGACGGAATGGTACCAGCCGTTATCATGCCCCTAGACTCCGCAGACAGCGAAATACCCCACTATCCCGCCGATCATATTTTGCGTCTAATCAACGAGGAGCCCATAACTTAACGCCCCACTGATCTTATGGCGCGGTCTTATCAGCAAGGAGCTCTGTTTTTCTTTTCGGCTACAAGCAGCAGATTCTAGGAAGCTCCCCTGGCTGGCTAATCAGCTAAACCTAAAGCAACCTAGTGCACCTTAGAATTGACGTAATCAGCTTTCTAGCGCTGCTGAATTTGTTAGGCTTAGCCCAGGGGCTGGCTCAGGGAGCTGCCTAGAAGCTGCTGCTAGTAGCTGAAAAGAAAGGCAATGCGGTGTAGCAGGGAGTAAGCTACCCATGGTTTTCCCCCTGCAGACGCTCAGTGCAGTAGCTTGGAGGCAAATCAAGGGGCTGGCTCAGGGAGCTGCCTAGAAGCTGCTGCTAGTAGCCATAAAGAAAACAGTGGCGAGCAGCCCATTCAAAAGTGGCGACCCCTAATAGGGACCCTGGATCCTTGTATCTCTAAAGAAGCATGGTGTTAGGTTTCCCCCCCCCCCCCCCCCCCCCCCCTGCCCACCATCACTACCACCACCACACTGGAGGTGCCGACTCAAGGCCAATCACACCGGCGTCCCCAGTCTAAGAGTCCAGGAGTTTGATTATGTAGACTTAGGTGTTGTTACAAGCCGGCAAGCGGGTATTATACTCAGTAGGAAGTGTACTGGTTAGAGTTTCCATCCTTGGGAAGACCCAACTGGGCAGTACAGGACATGGCTCACGAGGCATACTGAGTCATATCATAGCAAGAAGGGACCTGGACCATTATTTAAACCCTACTTTAAAATGTACAATCCGCTTAGTGTACTCCCTGGTTTCCGTATCGCACGGGGGGCTTGGAATTGGCATATGGTAAGCAGCCCTGAGTTCGCTGAAAAAACATGTAACAATTATAATTCAGTTCCAGGAGTTGGGAGTTTGAGACTTGAAAGCAAAGCTGCTGAAAGAAGTTCCCATTGATGATAAAATAACTCTATGTTTTTTTTCCGACTACTTGTTGACCTCGTCGTCAAAAAATCACAAACGCAGGATGGAAAACCTGGGAAACAAGTACTACGGTAGACATACAAGAGCCCTTCCTATCACGGTTGGGCAAATCCCTTGAGCCTATTTGGCCTACCTTCTTAGGGTACAAGGGTTTCTTGTTCTGCTTTTATCGTTCAGAAGAAGAGGAGGGAAAATGAGAAGGAAAATGTGCTTTGTTCGCGTTTACACTTTCCTGGTATTTTGTTTTTACTGCCGAAGACGACGAGCAGCCAAATTGCCGGCTTGAGGTATGCAAACAAGTTCAAGTTCAAGTTAGGGTTCAAGCTATCAAACGCTCAAACTGAGATCTTTCGTAGATACTAACTTGTATGATAGCGTTGGGGGGCTCTTGTCGCGTGGTACTCCAAGCAAGTAGTAGCTGTCTGCGAAAGCAAAACCTGCATTAACCATTCCCCAGGACAAGGTTTCTCCAACCCACGCCCCGTTGCAAGGAGTATCATTTTTCAATGTTCAATGCCAGTGGTGGTGGAGGTGGTCTAAATAGACTGAAGGGACAAGGTTACCTAAGTTCAAGTAAACCCAAGATGGGTCCTACCAAACCCCTCCTGGCGGGGTCGGTGGAAATCCACCAATCCACTTAGTGCTACGCTTCCACAATCCACATCATGAAGGCGCGATTTGTTTGAAGTTGTGAAAGGACTTTCACTCCAGGAGGTGGGTCTCCCGACACAAACCAGCGACACCGGGGATTCAGTTCGAATAGCGTTACCACTCCTACAAAAGAGTAGGAGCACTTAGGGTCGGTGGGAGATACGGACTTGCCCTAACTTAACCAAACAATGGCCTGTCGATGACAATGTAATGCCATTACAGTAATTATTTTTAATATGTAGTAATTAATTGTAATATTACAATGTACTGTACCCCAAATTGAGCAGTACCGTCACCCATCCAGTCTATGAGACAATCACGATTAAATTCATTAATTAGTCCACTTCGCCAAAATAATACCTTGACCCAGCTTGACCAGGAGATCTTTTGGCGGAGCCTGCCCATCCAGGGGGCGGAGCCCCCAGGATCACCCTACTGTCTGTGTGTCTGACTACAAGAAACAAGAAATCCTGGCCCTAACTGTCACGTACACCCCAACTTAGGTCCGCTGCACTCAATTCCGTTGCCTTCTGTCACTCTGATAGTCAACACTCACCGTCAAATTTCTGCGTCGCTTGTGACACACCTAGGTCTGGGTGACAAAGTTCTTGAACACACAGGTGGTTGCTTGGGGTTCAGGTCATAGATGCCTTTCCTTTTTAAGCCCTTCCTATCACGGTTGGGCAAGTCCCGTAAGCCTATTTGGCCTACCCGTGGACTGCACCATAACATATAGGCGGAGACAGAGATCAGACCTATGCAGAGATTTGTTTCCCGCTACCTATCCCATCGCTACCTGAGACCCTGTTTAGGCCGAAATATTCTCTACCTGAGACCTCCGACCCCCCCCAGCTCTCTGGGGGCGCTGCCCCCCGAACACCCAGGGGTGTGTGGGGGGGGAGCTTATTTAAGCTACTAGAATTCTGTAGGACTAAACCCATGAAGCTACCAGGTAACCCACTTTCTGAACTTAAAATAATACTCTGGACCTTAGGCTAGGTGCATCTAACACAGTTAAGAAGCAACTGCGAACATGAGCAAATTGCTTCATGCAAACTGCTTCCACCAAGCACACCACAGTCTTGAGTACAAATTAAGAAAGCCCAGCTTAGAGCTACCTTAGGACTGGAAACACACAGTGTAACAGTCCAAACCAGGGGGGGGGGGGAGGACACGAAGCCTGTGCTACGGTTGCAGTACGATATTTCTACTGTCCAGTCCGTACCGCAGGCATTGTGTCCTCCCTCCCTTTGTCCAAGCACACAGTCTAGAAAATGAAGTCCTATCATCACCATGTTACTAGCTCCACCACCCGGCATGCTTAGGGGGTCTAGGCCATAGTGCTGCCAGTGATCACTACTCTAGAAAGTGAAGGGATCCTTTGGTCCAGTCACCACCATGTTACTAGATCCACCGACGTTTTGGACTCCACCACCCTGCATGCTTAGGGGGTCTAGGCCATACTGCTGCTAGAATTCACCATTCTAGAAAGTGAAGGGGTCCTTTGGTCCCGTCACCACCATGTTGCTAGCTCCACCACCGTTCTGGACTCCACCACCCAGCATGCTTAGGGGGTCCAGGCCATACTGCGGCTGGTGCTGACCATTCATGGCAGCCGACGAGACACCGGAAGGATACCCATAGCCACCTGGCTGGTGCTGCTGTTGCTGCTGATGGAACATGGGTTGCTCCTGTTGTTGCTGCTGCTGGTAGTAATGTTGCTGCTGCTGCTGCTGTTGCAGTTGTTGCTGGTACTTCATTTGTTGCTGCTGCTGCTGCTGACCGTTGGGCCCTGTCAGGCTGGTGGAGGGCCCCAAGAAGTCGCCAAAGTCGGAGTTCGTGCTCCCCTGGATAGCTCCACCACAGGCAGCAGGGCGGTCGAAGAGGGACATGATCTCGTCCGCTGTCTTGCTGGTCTGGAGCTGCACTGCGCTGTTGCCTGGGGGGGTGTAAGCTGAGCTCTGGGAGGCAAGCCCCCCACCACCTACGCTCACCTGGGGCGAGGGGGCGACCTGCGCCGTGCATGGGGCAGGGTGGGTAGGGTGGAGTGGGTAGGGTAGGGTGGAGTGGGTGGGTAGCGTACGGTGGGAGTGGGTGGGTAGGGTAGGGTGGCAGTGAGTGGGTGGGTAGGGTGGAGTGGGTGGGCTTTGTGAGGCAAGCACGCCACCACCTACGCTCATGTTCTTGGGCATGGGTACCGCATGGGGCGAGGGGGCGACCCGCGCAGTGCATAGGGCGGGGTCATATAGAGTACGTAGAACGCACCAAACTTGGGCAACATTTGAAATAAGAGTAGAAGATGATATATTCCCCCCCCACCCCCCCACCCCACACACACCTACGCCACCACCTACGCACTCACTCCACCTGACCAACCCACTCCACCCTACCCACGCACTCACTCCACACGACCAAACCAATCCACCCTACCCACGCAACCACTCCATCCAACCAACCCACTCCTACCCACCCTACTAAGGCCTACACCCACCTGGCCTTGCAGCAGATTCCCTGTGCTGATGTTCTGAAGGAGTGACCCAGCTAGTGTCTGGGAGGAAGTGGGCGCACAGGGTATGGCCATTCCGGCTAACAGATCATCAAAGCCAGCGAAAGAACCTGCTGCTGCTGGTGCTGGTGACGACCTCGGGGCTCCTGCTGCGGACGACCCTTGTGCTGGTGACAACACCTACCTACCCACTCCACCATACACACCCACTCCTAACCATGCACCCAGGCCCACCCTACCCAACTCAACCCACCCACTTCTACCCATGCACACAGTCCCACCGTACCCAAAGCACCCACTCCTACCCACCCTACTGAGGTCTACACCAACCTGGCCTTGCAGCAGAATCTCTGAGCTGCTGTTCTGAAGGAGTGACCCAGGTAGTGTCTGGGAGGAAGTGGGCGCACAGGGTATGGACATTCCGGCAAACAGATCGTCAAAGCCAGCAAAGGGATCTGCTGCTGCTGCTGGTGAAGACCCCCAGGCTGCTGTTGCTGGGGTGCCTGCGGCCATTGCTGCCGAGCCCCCGCTGGCAGCACCTGCGATTTGCATGTTTCTGAAAGGGTCGGACGCACTGGATGGGGCAGGTGCGGCGCTAGCTGTCATGAAGGGATCACTGAACGATCGCTGATTGGTGTGCAGATGGGAGAGGTTGGTGCGGGCGATGGCGTTGGTGGGCGCATGGGGTTCGGGCATGCTGTTCTGATGGGCGCGTTGCTGGGAGAAGTTGGTGCTGGAGATGGCGTTGGTGGGTGCAGGGGGCGCAGGCATGCTGTGCTGATGGGCGCGTTGCTGGGAGAAGTTGGTGGGTTGGATGCGAGGGGAGGCTGCGGCTTGCTCACCAAAGAAGCTCATGAACTCATTTGCGGTTGAGGGAGTCCTGGAGTGGAGGTAGGGGGAAGCTGGTCAGCACTTGGGTTCAGGTTGTTTAAGTTAAGGTGGTTAAGGTTTTAAATGTTAAGGTTTAGGTCCATTAGTTTTTTTTGAAATAATTGCTGACCAGCTTCCCCCTACCTAGCCATCCCCGTCCAACGAATGGCTCAATGGCAGAGCTCCTTGAACAACGTAGGTGCCGGGTTCGAACCCCCACGGGTGCGCTTAAGTGCTCGCAGTCGCTGTCAATCGCCGTGGTAGTTTGTCCAGGTAAAGAAGCAGCCCGTTTCCTACCGCCGAAAGACAGGGCTCCCTTAATACCACGCCCCACCAGGCGTTATCATTACTTTCCCCCTACCTGATGAGCCTGTGTTGGCAGAACCGGAAACACCATCACCTAAACCCAAACCACCTTCACCTAAACAACCTAAACCCAAGTGCTGACCAGCTTCCCCCTACCTGGAGTGGACTGCTGGGTTCGCGGCTGATGAGTCTGTGTTGGCAGAACCGAAAACACCATCACCTAAACCCAAACCACCTTCACCTAAACAACCTAAACCCAAGTGCTGACCAGCTTCCCCCTACCTGGAGTGGACTGCTGGGTTCGCGGCTGATGAGTCTGTGTTGGCAGAACCGAAAACACCATCACCTAAACCCAAACCACCTTCACCTAAACTACCTAAACCCAAGTGCTGACCAGCTAATGCTGACCAGCTTCCCCCTACCTGGAGTGGACTGCTGGGTTCGCGGCTGATGAGGCTGTGTTGGCAGTGTTCCTCGGGGAAAAGGAGCCTGCGGTGCGGTTAGGGGGGAGCTGGTCAGCACTTAGCTGGTCAGCACTTGGGTTTAGGTTGTTTAGGCTTTGGTTGTTTAGGTGAAGGTGGTTTGGATTTAGGTGAAGGTGTTTCAGGTTCAGGTGGTTTAGGGTTTAGGTGGTTAAGGTTTAGGTGGTTTAGGGTTTAACTGGTTTAGGTGGTTGAGGAAAATAAGTGCTGTCCAGTTAATTGCTGACCAGCTCCTCCCTACCTGCGGTGTGGAAGTCACTCCACTCAAAAGGGTCCTGTTGGTTGTGGCTGGCTTTTGATGCTTGGGGAGCTGCAGCAGCAGCACGTGTGGTGGTGCTGGTGTTGGAGCTGCTCTCCCAATCACCGAGGAGGTCAACAACCTGGGCAGCTGGCCGCTGAGGAGGAACAAGACCGTGTTGATTGTGTCTCAAACGTGAGCCGGCAGCTCCAGGCTGTACGCCAGGCTGTTGGGCAGAGGTGGTGGTGGCGGCGGCAACTGGCTCACTCGCAGCCAGCTGCTGCATGAACGCATGACTGGCATAGTTATCTATATTCGGAGGCTCAACACCATCGGGGGCGTACCGCCGGTCACAGTACTTCGATCTAATGAAGGACACCAACTCGGGGTTAGGGTTCCCACTAGGGGGTCTATGGAAGCCAGCTGGGAGCTTGGCCTCCCAGTATTGGTTGGCTCGGAAGTTACCCATTGTGCCTAGGAATTCAACTTGGCGAGGAAGCCAGGTGTCCAAATTGCACGATCGGACCTGCAACGGGTGTGTGGGTCAGAGTGTGTGTGTGTTTGTGGTGGTGGTGGGATTGTGAGTGTTTGTGCAGCTAGACCACAAGGCTAGGCGGAGGTAGAAGGAGATTATTGAGGTGGGCGGGGTGGGGTGGTAGGCTGGGGTGGTGGTGGGATTGTGTGTGTTTGTGCAGCTAGACCACGAGGCTAGGGGGAGGGAGAAGGAGAATGTTGACGTGGGCGGGTTGGGGAAATATGCTAGGTTGGGATGGGACTGTGTCTGAGGTGGTGTTGGTGGGATTGTGTGTGTGTGTTTGTGAAACTACTCTACGAGGCTAGGAAGAGGGAGAAGGAGATCATTGATGTTGGCGGTACCTGGATTTCCAAAGAGAGGGCCCGTTATGGTGAGTGAGGGAAGTGTTTGTGTGATAGTCTTGTTAGTGATGGCGGCAACGGCGATGCAAATGTGTAGTTGGCTATTGCCTCAGGGCACACAGTGCTGTGCTTGGGTTTGTTTGTGTGGGTGGGTGTTGGGTGGGTGGGTGGGGCAGCATGGCTATTTCCTCAGGGCACACAGTGTTGTGCACGAGCTTGTTTGTGTGGGTGGGTGTGGGGTGGGTGTGGGGGGCAGCATGGCGGCGGCGGTGCATGTGTGTAGTTATGAACGTATGCGCGGGTTTGCATGTCTGGTTGTGTGGCCGAGTGCGTGTTTCTGCGTGCGTGTTTGTCCGTTCATATGCCAGTGCGTATCTCAGTTTGTGACGACGTACACTTATGCGTGTGTCATTTTGTGTCAGTATGTGAGCAGACATGTTTTTGTTTGTGTGTTTGTGTGCGTGTGTGTGTGGTGGTGGTGGTGTGTGTGGGGTGGGTGGGGTGAGGGGGGGGCATAGACTGCTACAGTGTGTGTGTCTGTGTGGCGGTGCGGTGTACGTGTGCTTAGAATGCTACAGTATCCTCTGTGGATATAAGCTCAGCTTTTGTGGTGTGCACCCAACCCTCCTAATCACATCCTTGCACCCATGGAGCGCCAATAACTCCCTACACCCACACATGGGATATGCACCCCCCCCACACACACAAACGCACCCACCTATGGGACATGCACCCCCCCCACACCCACCCATGGGACATGCAACACTCACATACCCGGGGAATCATTGCTAAGGTCACATCTGCTTGCGCTCATATCCCCAATCCCGCGCAATGCCCTATCAAACACTAACACACAATCAAGCCCAACCCACAAATCGAAATCACAACAAATATTACACACAGTATGATACAGGCACACCCATGCATACGACCACAACCATGCCCAATCACAGACACACATACACAAGTACAGCCAAACACAGGTAGACAAACACCACCACCACCACCACAACAGATTATAGCTTAATCAGATGTGAGAGCACTTATATCACCATGCAAACTCTGAGTACAAAACTTTTGAGCTGTTGATTCATTATGAAAATTTCAAGTGGGCAATCCCTTGCACCCTAGCACTCTGAGTAACCCCTGAGGACTTTTTGACATCTCCCACGTTCTCCATTAGTCTTTTTCATGGGAGAGTCAATTTCATGGGAGATATCAAAGACTGTACAGACCAGACAACCAGAAAACGATGCATCCTTTCATGATTTCTTACAGAGATCATTTCTGAAGTGATGTTCATTGATAGATCAACTTGGCTAAAGTGAGGAAGGGGTTAGAGGGCCAGGTCGCACCTGGCTAATATGCACACCCAGAGATCGGTGGACGCCCGAGCATGTTAGGCAGAAGATGCAGCCCAAGTTGATTGACGCCCTGCAGTTGCAAAGATTGCGCAGCAGGGTTAGTCAAATCTTTGAATCTGCCTCTGATAGGCCAACATGGATTCAAAGCGCTGGCGCATGGGGCCGCGGTGCTGAGGGACAACGAGGGACTTACCAAGTAGGGTTGCGAGTTCCGCAATCTACGCAGGACCTGATAGAAACGCATCAGAGGTAGAATCCCATAAAGTCGGTGCACACATGGGGATCGAGGTTCGAACGTTGAAGCAAATAATTAGCAAGCTGCACCTGTTATTCGGCTCCCGCAATATTTTGGACAACTCTCGCTTATGCTTCTCATTCTGTTCATCCGTGACATTTCGTTTGAAGTTCATTTTCCGCAGACGCTACTTTTCGAGAGGATCCTGCGAAGGAGGTCAACTGGTACGTCGCAGCAGTCCTTTCCATAAACAACGAGGCAGAATTAATATTGATGAGTGTGTGGCTGTGAGCATGTGATGCGAAATTGTACTGGGCCGTCGATCATCTAAACAAGAGCTGCGAAGCAAGTAGCTAGTAGCCACCACCAGAGCATTCCGTAGCGGAATAGCTACACAACATTGAACAACTTGTGCGAAGGATCTTGGCCGCTGCGCACCGGCCGCTGCGATGCTGGTAACTCTAGTTATGCGCACGCCAAATAAGAGCCATATGTTTTGGTGTGGTGGCCGGAGTCGTTCAAACAGAGACAGACAGACTGGCAGACAGACAGACACGGGTGGAACTGTAGGCGTCAGCTCAGTGGATGGCACAAGGAGCTACCTAGAAGGTTCTGCTGGTGGCCGAAAAGAAAAGCTCTACTACACCGCATTCCTGTCTCCTACAGTCCAGAATGCAACCACAAGGGTGGGCTGTGGAAAGTTTGAAGTCATGTCCATGTCTGGCCCAGGTCTCACCAGATCGTTCAAGTTTTCGCCCCCCGCCCCCCGCACTCGCCTGGGCCCCCCGCCCCCCTCCATTTCCTGCACATGCACATCAGTAACACTTTCGACAAATTTCCGTTCCTTTCCCTTCCTTCCCCTTCCTTCCCATCTCTTTGTCAATTCATCTTCATTCCACCTGCTCCGTTCGGCTCCATGAGTGAGTCCAACCCGGGCGGTGCTCAGCTAAGCTTCGGCTTCAAGCGCAGCAACGCCAAGGCGAAGGTCGCAGTCAACGTAAAGGAGCGCCTCGATGAGCATCGTGAGGCAATTATTAGCATCGAGGGCGGTGTCATCAAAACAGACGCGCCGAAGGAATCCACGGCCGCTGTAAAGGTCATCCCCAGAATAGAGAACACCTACAAAACGGGGGGAGACCAGAAGGGCAAGTTCACGCCCTCCTTCCGGCCCCCCGCAAATGATGCTCCCGTCCAAGGGGATGGGGAGGACAAGTTCGAGATGGCACCAGTAGCTGCCCCCCAGATCACCTCTTATGGACTTCTATTGAGAGGCCGTGGGGAAGCTGAGCCTAGTGAGGACAGGGCAGGTCTTGGTGGAAGCATCACCCAGCGCTTGACAGCAAAGCAGCAGGACGAGAAGAAGTACAAGGAGGAGGTGGAAAATATGCCTGAGGAGGCGTCATTAGAGGTGATGCCTGCATGCATGCACGCACACACACACACACCACACACACACACTCACATGCACACACACACACACGCGCACACACATGCAGACCCAAAAATATGCACACCCAAACACATGCACACCCAAACACACGCACACACATGCTCACACATGTGCACGCACAAACACACACACACACACAAACACACACACACACACACACTCACACACGCACACACACACACACATGTGCACGCACAAACACACACAAACTCACACATGTGCACGCTCAAACACACAAAAACACACACACAGACATGCACACACAAACACACTAATGTGCACGCACAAACACACACAAACACACACCTGCACACACATACATGCACACTCCAATACATACATGCACTCTTTCTCTTACACACACAAGCACCAGACAAACACACACACATATACAATTGGGGGACATAGGTAAACATGCACACGCAGATGCGCGCATGCAGATACACTCCCCCCCTCCCCCCCTTCCCCCCCACACACAATCCCACACCCACACCCACCCACTCAATCACACAGACCCCCCCACCCCCCCACCCACCACCACCACACCCACACCCACACTCACACCCACACCCACATGTACCCCCCCCTCCCACCACCACCACCACCACCACACACACACACACAGACATGCACATGTACCCCCCCCCCACACACACCTCCACCTCCCCCCCCCCCCCAACCCCCCCCCCCACACACACACACCCAATCCCCTTGACTAAAAGGACCAATGAGGATACTTGGATCTGTCCTGCAGGACTACGAAGACATGCCCATAGAGGACTTCGGGAAGGCCATGCTACGCGGCATGGGGTGGCAAGAAGGCATGGGTGTTGGGCGCAATCGGAAGGTGGGCACATATATAGTGATCGCTAGTTTTTACCCCGTTTGGCAAAATTATCGCTATACAAATGTTTGTCTTCTTCTTTTTCCCTTAAGGGCCCACTTTCAGATTTGAAAAAAGCCCTGAAGGTGTGCAATGGCTCTTCCTGTCATTGTGTAGCTGGGGTGAGCTGAGTAGGTGGTATGGGGTGGCATTACATGGGGTGGCAAGAAGGCATGGGTGTTAGGCGCAATCGTAAGGAGTGCAATGGCTCTTTCTGTCCTCGTGGAGCTGGGGTGAGCTGAGTAGGTGGTATGGGGTGGTATGGGGTGGCATGGGTGTTGGGCGCAATCGTAAGGTGGGCAATGGCTCTTTGTGTCCTCATGTAGCTGGGGTGAGCTGAGCAGGTGGTATGGGGTGGCATTGCATGGGGTGGCAAGAAGGCATGGGTCTTGGACGCAATCGGAAGGTGGGCAATGGCTCTTTGTGTCCTCGTGGAGCTGGGGTGAGATGGGTAGGTGGCATGGGGTGGCATAGGTGTTGGACGCAATCGTAAGGAGTGCAATGGATCCTTCAGTCCTTGTGGAGCTGAGGTGAGCTGAGTAGGTGGTATGGGGTGTCATGGGGTGGCATGCGGTAGCAGGAAATGAGGTAGCATGGGGTGGCGAGAAATGAAGTGGCATGGGGTGGCATGGGTGGCAGGAAATGAGATAGCGTAGGGTGGCAAGAAATAAGGTGGCATGGGGTGGCTAGAAGGCATGGGTGTTGGACGCAATCGTAAGGTGGGAAATGACTCTTTGTGTCCTCGTGTAGCTGGGGTGAGATGGGTAGGTGGTATGGGGTGGTATGGGGTGGCATGGGTGTTGGACGCAATCGTAAGGTGTGCAATGGCTCTTTGTGTCCTCGTGTAGCTGGGGTGAGCTCAGTAGGTGGTATGGGTGTCTGAGATTAGGCAATTAACAAGTCCTAAGCAAGGCCGAGGCTATAAACAAGTCCTAAACATTTGGTGACTTGGATGAGGATTTGAACACGTCCCAAGCAAGGGCCGTGGCTATACAAAAGTTTGAAACATTGGTTGGATTGGATTAGACTATAAACAAGGTCTAAACATTGGATGGCTTTGATGGGGAAATAAACAACTCGTAAGCAAGACCGAGACTATAAACAAGGTCTAAACATTGGATGGCTTTGATGGGGATATAAACAACTCGTAAGCAAGACCGAGACTATAAACAAGGTCTAAACATTGGATGGCTTTGATGGGGGATATAAAACAACTCGTAGCAAGAGCGAGACTATAAACAAGGTCTAAACATTGGGATGCTTTGATGGGGATATAAACAACTCGTAAGCAAGACCGAGGCTATAAACAAGGTCTAAACATTGGATGCTTTGATGGGGATATAACAACTCGTAAGCAAGACCGAGACTATAAACAAGGTCTAAAACATTGGATGGCTTTGATGGGGATATAAACAACTCGTAAGCAAGACCGAGACGAAAACAAGGTCTAAACATTGGATGGCTTTGATGGGGATATAAACAACTCGTAAGTCAAGACCGAGGCTATAACATGTCTAAACCTTGGGCGACTTGGATTAGTGCTAATCGACAAGTCCTAAGCATTGTGCTTTGATGGGATATAACACTCGTAAGCAAGACCGAGACTATCAAACAGGTCTAAACATTGGATGGCTTTGATGGGGATATAAACAACTCGTAAGCAAGCCCGAGGCTATAAACAAGGTCTAAACATTGGGTGACTTGGATTAGGCTATCGACAAGTCCTAAGCATTGGATGGCTTTGATGGGGAAATAAACAACTCGTAAGCAAGACCGAGACTACAAACAAGGTCTAAACATTGGATGGCTTTGATGGGGATATCAACCATCGAAGGCAAGACAGAGACTAAACAAGGTTCTAAACATTGGATGGCTTTGATGGGGATATAAACAACTCGTAAGCAAGACCGAGACTATAAACAAGGTCTAAACATTGGATGGCTTTGATGGGGATATAAACAACTCGTAAGCAAGACCGAGACTATAAACAAGGTCTAAACATTGGATGGCTTTGATGGGGATATAAACAACTCGTAAGCAAGAACCCGAACTATAGACAAAGGTCCTAAACATTGGATTGCTTTGATGGGATAACACTCGTAAGCAGACCGAGACTATAACAGGTCTACACATGGGATTCTTTGATGGAATAAAACAACCTCTAAGGCAAGCCGAGGCTATAACAAGGTCTAAACACTGGATGCTTTGATGGTGTATAAACAACTCGTAAGCAAGGACCTAGGATATAACAAGGTCTAAACTTGGGATGGCTTTGATGGGATCTAAACAACTCGTAAGCAGACCTAACTACAACCAAGGTCTAAACATTGGATTGCTTTGATGGGGAAATTAAACACCTCGTAAGCAAGAATACCTGCGACTCAGTACAACCAAGTTCTAAACATTGGAGGCTTTTGATGGGGATATAACCCACTCGTAAGCAAGACCGAGACGATAAAGAAACAAGGTCTAACTTGTATGGCTTTTGAATGGGATATCAACACTCGTAAGCAAGACCAAGCTACTACAACAAGTCTAACCTTGATGGCTTTGATGGGGATATAACACTCGTAGCAAGACCCACGCGACCTATTCACAAGTCTAACATGGATGGCTTTGATGGGGATTAAAACTCGTAAGCAAGACCGAGACCTAAACAAGTCTAAACATTGGATGCTGTGATGGGGATATAAAACTCGTAAGCAAGACCTAGACTCTAAACAGGTCTAAACATTGGATGGCTTTGATGGATATAAACCCTCGTAAGCAAGACCGAGACTATAAACAAGGTCTAAACATTGGATGGCTTTGATGGGGATATAAACAACTCGTAAGCAAGACCGAGACTATAAACAAGGTCTAAACATTGGATGGCTTTGATGGGGATATAAACAACTCGTAAGCAAGACCGAGACTATAAACAAGGTCTAAACATTGGATGGCTTTGATGGGGACTATAAACCACTCGAAACAAGACCAGCAGACTATAAACAAGGTCCTTAAACATTGGATGGCTTTGCATGGGGAAGCAACAACTCGTAAGCAAGACCGAGGCTATAAACAAGGTCTAAACATTGGATGGCTTTGATGGGGATATAAACAACTCGTAAGCAAGACCGAGGCTATAAACAAGGTCTAAACATTGGATGGCTTTGATGGGGATATAAACAACTCGTAAGCGACACGAGACTATAACAAGTCTAAACATTGGATGGCCTTTGCTGGGGATTAACACTCGTAAGCAATACCCGAGGCTATAAACACAGGTCTAAACATTGGATGGCTTTGATGGGGATATAAAACAATCTAAGCAAGACGATGCTCTAAACCAAGGTTCTAATAACCAATTGGAATGGCTTTGATGGGATATAAACAACTCGTAAGCAACCTGCTACAACCAGGTCTAAACAATTTTGATGCTTTTTGATTGGATTAAACAACTCGTACAGCCGAGACTATAACAAGGTCTAAACTTTGGCATGGCTTTGAGGGAAATAACAAAACTCGTAAGCAGACGAGACTATAAACAAGGTCACTTGGAATGGCTTGATGGGGTATATAACAAACGCGTAAAGCAAAGACCGAGACTATAACAAGTTCTAACATTGGATGGCTTTGATTGGGGGAAATATAACAACTCCGTAAGCAAGACCGAGCCTATAAACGGTCTAACATTGATGGCTTTGATGGGATATAAACAACTCGTAACAAGACCGAGCTATAAACATGTCCTAAACCTTGGATGGCTTTGATTGGATATAACAACTCGTAGCAAGACCGAGACTATAAATCAAGGTCAAACTTGGCTGTGCTTTGATGGGGAATATAAACAACTCGTAAGGCAATACCGAGGCTATAAACATGGTCCTACACTTTGGCGCTTGGATTAGGCTATCGACAGTCCTAGCCTTGGATGCTTTGATGGGGATATACAACACCGTAAGCAAGACCCGAGACTAACAAACAGTCTAATACATTGATGGCTTTGATGCGGATATAAACAACTCGTAAGCAAGACCGAGACTATAAACAAGGTCTAAACATTGATGGCTTTTTATGGGTGTATAAACACTCGTAAGAAGCCTAGGCTAATAAACAAGGTCTAACATGGGTGAACTGGATTCGGCTATCGACAAGTCCTAAGCATTGTAGGCTTTGAGGAAATAAACAACCTCGTAAGCAAGACCGGAACTACCAACACGGTCTAAACATTGTGATGGCTTTGATGGGGAATATAACCAACCGTAAGCAAGACCGGACTATAACAGTCTAAACCTTGGATGTCTTTGATGGGGATATAAACAACAGTAAGCAAGCCGCGACTATAAACAGGTCTAACATTGGATGGCTTTGATGGTGATATAACAACCTCGTAAGCAAGACCGAGAACTATAAACAAGGTTCTAAACAATTGATGGCTTTGATGGGAATAACACTCGTAAGCAGACCGAGACTATAACAACAATGTCTAACATTGGATGGCTTTTGATGGGATTAAACAACTCGTAGCAGACGAGACTATACCAAGGTCTAACAATTGGAATGGCTTTGATGGGGATATACAACAATCGTAGCAAGACCGAGCTATAAACAAGGTCTAAACATTGGCTGGGCTTTGATGGGGATATACACAACTCGTAACCAGACCGGGATTAAACCAGGTCTAAACGCTTGGATGCCTTTGATGGATAGAACAGTCGTAAGCAAGACCGAGACTACAACCAATGTCTAAACATTGGATGGCTTTGAGGGGATATAAACAACTCGTCGCAGACCCGAGACTACAACCACGGTCCCAAACATTGGATGGCTTTGATGGGGATCTAAACAAATCGTAGCAGACCGAGACATAACAAGGTCTAACATGGTGGCTTTGATGGATATAAACACTCGTAAGCCATACCAAGGCTATAACAAGGTCTAAACGAATTGAATGTCTTTGATGGGGTGATAAACAACTCGTAAGCAAGACCGAGACTATACACAATGTCTAAACTGGGTGCTTTTGATGGGGATATAAACAACTCGTAAGCAAGACCGAGACTCTAAACAGGTTCAACCTTGGATGGCTGTGATGTGGTATATAAACAACTCGTACAAGGACCGAGACTATAAACAGTCTTAAACATTGGAATGTCTTTGAAGGGGATATAAACAACCTCGTACAAGACCGCGACTATAAAACAGGTCCTAACTTGGATGGCTTTGAATGGGGATATAAACAACTCGTAAGCCAACCGAACTATAGAACCAGGTCTAAACAATTGGATGGCTTTGATGGGATTAAACACACTCGTAAGTCAAGACCGAGACTATAAAACAAGGTCTAACCTTGGGATGCTTTGATGGGGATATAAACAACCGTAAGCAAGACCGAGACTATAAAAGGTCCTAACATTGGATGGCTTTGATGGGATATAAACAACTCGTAAGCAATATACAAGGCTATAAACAAGGAAGGTCTAAACATTTGGTGGCTTGGATTGGGATTAACACCTCGTAAGCGACCGAGACTAATAACAAGGTCCTAAACATTGGATTGCTTTGATGGGGATATAAACACTCTTAAGCAAGACCGAGCTATAAAACAAGGTCTAAACATTGGATGGCTTTGATGGATATAACACTCTTAAGCATAACCGAGGCTATTAACCAGGTCCTAAACATTGGATGGCTTTGATGGGATATACAACACTCGTAAGCAAGACCGCGGACTAACAACCAAGGTCTAAACATTGGATGGCTTTGATGGGGATATCAACAACCGGAAGCAAGACCGAGAACTATAACAAGGTCTATAAACATTGGATGGCTTTGATGGTGATATAAACACTCGTAACAATACGAGACTATAAACACAGGTCCTAAACATTGATTGCTTTGGATGGGGATCTCCCACCACTCGTAAGCAAGACCGAGACTATAAACAGGTCTAACATGGAATGTCTTTGATGGGGATATAAAACTCTCGTTAAGCAAAACCGAGAACGATAAACAAGGTCTAAATATTGGATGGCTTTGATGGGGATATAACAACTCGTAAGCAAGACCGGACTATAAACAAGGTCTAACATGATGGCTTTGATGCGGGATATTAACAAAACTCGTAAGCAAGTACCGAGACTATAAACAGGTCTAAACATTGGATGCTTTGATGGGGATATAAACACCTCGTTAGCAAGACCAGAGACTATCACAGGTCTAAATTTGGATGGCTTTGGATGGGATTAACACTCGTAAGGCTAGACCGAGACTATAAACCAAGGTCCTAACATTGGATGGCTTTTATGGGGTTAAACACTCGTAACAGACTAGGCTATACACAAGGTCTAAACATTGGATGGCTTTGATGGGGATATAAACAACTCGTAAGCAAGACCGAGGCTATAAACAAGGTCTAAACATTGGATGGCTTTGATGGGGATATAAACAACTCGTAAGCAAGACCGAGACTATAAACAAGGTCTAAACATTGGATGGCTTTGATGGGGATATAAACAACTCGTAAGCAAGACCGAGGCCTTAACAAGGTCTAAACATGGATGGCTTTGAATGGGGATATACACAACTCGTAGCAAGACCAGGCTATAACAAGGTCTAAACATTGGGGGATGGGCTTTGATGGGGATATAAACCCTCGTACAATACCTAGACTTACAACCAAGGTCTAAACATTGGATTGCTTTGATGGGGATATAAACAACTCGTCGCAAGACCGAGAACTATAACAAGGTCTAAACATTGGATGGCTTGAATGGGGATATAAACCCCTCGTAAGCAAGACCTAGACTATAACAAGGTCCCTAAACATTGGATGCTTTATGGGGATATTAAACAACTCTTAGCAAGACCGAGACTATAAACCAGTCTAACACATTGGATGCTTTGATGGGGATTATAAACATCTCGTAAGAAGAAAACGAGACTATAAACAAGGTCTAAATATTGGATGGCTTTGATGGGGATATAAACCCAAACAACATCGTAGCAGACCGATACTATAACACAGGGTCTAAACTATTGGATGGCTTTGATGGGGACCATAAACCAACTCGTAAGCCAACACCGAGACTATACACAAGGGTCTTAAACATTGGATGGCTTTGATGGGGATATAAACAACTCGTAAGCAAGACCGAGGCTATAAACAAGGTCTAAACATTGGATGGCTTTGATGGGGATATAAACAGCTTGTAAGCAAGACCGAGGCTATAAACAAGGTCTAAACATTGGGTGACTTGGATTAGGCTATTGACAAGTCCTAAGCATTAGATGGCTTTGATGGGGATATAAACAACCCGTAAGCAAGACCGAGGCTATAAACAAGGTCTAAACATTGGGTGACTTGGATGAGGCTATAAACATGTCCTAGGCATGTTCCGAGGCTATAAACATGTCCTGATCATTGGGTTGCTTGGTTGAGGATAGAGACAAGTCCTACACATTGGGCGGCTTGGATGAGGCTATAAAAACGTCCTAGGCATGGTCCGAGGCTATAAACAAGTCCTGATCATTGGGTGGCTTGGATGAGGATATAAACAAGTCCTAAGCAAGGCCGAGGCTATAAACAAGTTATAAACGTTGGGTGGCTTGGATGAGGCTATTGAGTACCTAAAGCTGCCCAACCCATTATAAACCAAACCAAACCATCCTAAACTAAACCAACCCATCCTAAACCAAAACGAACCAACCAAACACCTTCAGGTAGTTGAGGCTATTGAGTACCTTAAGCTACCCAACCCATCCTAAACCAAACCAAACCAAACCCGTCCTAAACCCAACCCAAACCAGCCAACTAAACACCTTCAGGTAGTTCAGGCTATTGAATACCTGTAGCGACCCAACCCAACCCATCCTAAAGCAAACCAAAACAAACCAAAACAAACAAACCAAAATTAACCAAACCAAACAAACCAAAACAACCAACCCAACCCAACACATCCTAAAGCAAACCAAAACAAACCAAACCAAACAAACCAAAATAAACCAAACAAACCAAAACAACCAACCCAACCAAACCCATCCTAAACAAAAGCTAACACCTTTAGGTAGTTGAAGCTATTGAGTACCTGAAGCGACCAGAACGCTTGGGCCTTGGGGCTCAGCCTCAAGCTGCAATTGCTTCAGAAGCTGACAAGAAGAAGGTTAAGAAAATGGGTGAGGAACGTGAAGATTGTTTTTAATAATAATAAAAAATACCATAATAATAATGATAATAATAATAATAATAGTTATGATAATGATAATAAGAAAATGGGTGGGGAACACGAAGATGTTTTTAACACTTATAAAAAGAATAATAATCAGAATATGGGTGAGGAAAGGGGAGAGAAAAGAAATGGGTGACGAACGCGAAGAAAAAATAATGGCGTCAGCTGTTGGTCTTCAGCTGTTAAATCTATTTCAATGTGGATCCAGGACCTAGTATTGTACTCGATAAGCAGAACGGCGGCTGGGTATTTGTTCTCCTCTCTCTCTCTCTTTCTCTCTCTCTCTCTCTCTCTCTCTCTCTCTCTCTCTCTCTCTCTCTCTCTCTCTCTCTCTCCCTCTCTGCCTCTCTGCCTCTATCTACGGCTGCTACGATCAATCAATCATCTCTAGCCATTCTCTAGCTACTAGACATCTGGACAGGCCTCCCCCACCCCACACACCCCACCCACACACCCACACACATGCGCACATACCCACACCCTCACACACACTCCCCCCACCCCACACACCCCACCCCACCCCACCCCACACACACACTCATACTCACACAAACTCACACTCCCCCCCCCCCCCCCATCACACACACACACCACACCACATAGGGCCCAAGAATCCTTTGTCTCTCTAGTCACCCTTGAAGTCTCTGTTCCTCAGCTGTTCTTGTCTTCCTCTTTCTTCTTCCCTCAATTGCTCACAGCTTCATCAGATGCGCCCTTTCCTGGTTCCCCCCTTGTTAAAATAAAAAAATGTGTTTACCTCCTCCTCCCCCTCCCCCCCCCCACACACACCACACACACCACACACAACACCACGTAGGGCCCCAGAATCCTTTGTTTCCTTAGTCGCCCTTTTGGTCTCTTTTTTATCAGAAGCGCCCTTCCCTGGTTCCCCCCTTGTCAAAGACAAGAAAATGGGTTTTATGCCCACAAACACACACACACACACACATGCACACACGCACACCACATGCTCCTGGGGGATAAGGAGGGTGTAAGAAGAGAGGGCATGGTCTAGGCACCGGATGCGGATGAGCGGCGAAGGCAATCAACAACAACTCCTCATTATTTATTTTGATTTTTTTACATGTCGCTGACCCGCCCCCACCAACCACCACCATCACACACACGACCCCCCCCCCCCCCCCCCCCCCGCATGCTTCCACGCTTTTAGGAGATAAAGAGACTGTTCGAAGAGAAGACATGGTCTTGGCACCGGATGCGGATGGGCGACAACGGCACATTCGCAAGTTGGACGAGAAGCTTGTGCATCGAAGAGAGGTACGCACCCACCCTCTCACCTGATCCCCCCCCCCCCCCCCCCCCCCCCCCCCCCGCCCCCCCCACACATACACACACATTCATCAAAAGAGATACTTACCTGATAGAAAGGGATATCACACCGATACAAAGTGATATCACATCATGTCACACCGACAAAAAAGGATATCAGCGCGGTCTTCGAGTTGGACGAGAAGCTTGTGTGACGAAGAGAGGTACGGACCCACCCTCTCAACTGATTCATGATTGTCTTCAGGTCCCCCCCCCTTCCCCCCCCACCACCACCACCACCACCACCACCACACACACACACACACACACACACACACACACACACACACACACACACACGTAAAAAGGGATAGTACCCCTATGAAAAGTGATAACTCCCATATCAGAAGTGTGGACACCCGCAAAAGTGATAGCACCCCTATCAAAAGTGATAACTCCCATATCAGAAGTGTAAACACATATATCAAAAGTGATAGCACCCCAATGAAAAGTGATAAGGCTCATATCAGAAGTGTGAACACCCACACAAGTGATAGCACCCCTATCAAAAGTGATAACTCCCATATCAGAAGTGTGAACACCCACAAAAGTGATAGTACCCCTATCAAAAGTCATAACATACATAGAAAAAATGATAGCACCCCTCTCAAAAGTGCTAACACCCCTTAACACCCGTAACACCCCCTAGCCATCCGTGATACCACCTCCATCAAAAATGCTAACACCCCTTAACTCCCGTACCACCCCCCAACCCAACCCAACCCAACCCAACCCAACCCAACCCAACCCAACCCAACCCAACCCAACCCTTGTTTGTCACCTGGTGTAGTCGGGTCCTAACCAGAAAAGGCGATCAATCACCACGACCACCACTCAACCCAACCCTTGTTTGTCATCAGGTGGAATCGGGGCCTCAACCTGGAAAGGCGATCAATCACCACCACCCAACCCAACCCACCATCACCCAACCCAAACCAACCCAACCCAACCCTCGTCTGTCATCAGGTGGAGTCAGGACCTCAACCAGGAAAGGCGATCAATCACCACCACCACCACCCAACCCAACCCAACCCAACCCAACCCAACCCAACCCTTGTTTGTCATCAGGTTGGGTCGGGACCTCAACCAGGGAAGGCGATGGCCATCATCGACGGGCGACACAAGGGTCTAGCATGCACTGTTTTTAGCCTGCTTCCCAAGGAAGAGGACAGGTCAGGTGAGATATCACTCATATCCCTTACCCCACCCCACCCCACCCCCCCACACACACCTACACACATTCGCACACCCACACCTACACGCCACACACATGTACTGTTGTTAGCCTACTTCCCAAGGAGGAGGACAGGTCAGGTGATCTCATTGTACTGCACTGTACCTTATCCTGTACATCTGTGTTGTATTGCGGCAATGGTTGGCCTACTTCCCAAGGAGGAGGACAGGTCAGGTGAGCTCATTGCACTACACTGTACCTTATACTGTACATCTGTGTTGTATTGCGACAACGGTTGGCCTACTTCCCAGGGAAGAGGACAGGTCAGGTGAGATATCACTCATACCCCCCCCCCCCACCCCCCAAACACCCACACCCCTACCCGCACCCACACACCCCTACACCCACACCCACCCCTACGCCTACACCCCTACCCACACCCACACCCACTCATACCCCCCCCCCCCTCCACACACACACACACACCATACACACCTGTTAAGCCCCTTTTGATAAGGCGTACCATCTACAGTTTATTATTATTTATTTCAGCCGTGCTTTTCTGTTTAGCTCCTCCTGATAAGGCGTACCATCTATTATTATTATTATGATGATGATGATGATGATGGTGATGATTTATTCAAGCGGTGCTTTTTCTGTTTACCCCTCCTGATAAGGCGTAATAAGGTGTACCCGAGGCGTACCATTTAATATTCTGTATTTCAGCTGTACTTTGCTGTTTAACCCCTCCTGATAGGGCATATTAAGGTGTTCCATTAATCATTATTAAATTTTTTTCCTTTGTTTTTTCTGTTCAGCCCCTCCTTAAAAGGCGCAATAAGGCGTACCATTTATAATTCTGTATTTCAGCCATGTTTTTTCTGTTCAGCCCCTCCTTAAAAGGCGCAATAAGGTGTACCATTTATAATTCTGTATTTCAGCCATGTTTGTTCTGTTTAGCCCCTCCTAATCGTAATAAGGCGTACCCGAGACGTACCAATCATATGTTGGATTTCTCCTTTCCTTGCAGAGCGCTGTACCGTGCGATTAGCATTTATTATTATTTATTTACCTAGCTTTGTCCTGGTAAAGTAGCAGCCCATTCCCTACCGCCGTAAGACGGGGCTCTCTTAACACCACGCCCCACCAGGCGTTATTATTACTTTTACTTCTCCTTTCTTTGCAGAGCGCTGTACCGTGCGATTACCATTTATTATTATTTATTTACCCTAGCTTTGTCCTGGTAAAGTAGCAGCCCATTCCCTACGGCCGTAAGACGGGGTTCCCTTAATACCACGCCCCACCAGGCGTTATCAGTACTTTTACTTCTCCTTTCTTTGCAGAGCGCTGTACCGTGCGATTAGCAGTGAACGACGAGGTAATCGAAGTGCGTTGTAAGGAGTTGGGGGAGGCATGGGAGGGTAAGAAGAAACAACGCTCTGACCACTCCAAGGGATCGGAGCGCAGCGCTAAAAGGGGAAGTGACAGACACCAGGAAGAGGTGAGTTGGGTGGTGGTGGTGTGATGGTGCTATGGTGGTGGTGTGGTAGTGGAGGTGTGGTGGTGGTGATAGTGTGGTAGTTGAGGCGGGGGAAGCATGGGAGGGTAAAAAGAAAGAACGCTCTGACCACTCCAAGGGATCGGACCGCAGCGCTAAAAAAGACAGACACCAGGAAAAGGTGAGTTGGGTGGCGGTGGTAGTAGTGTGGTGGTAGTGGAGGTTGTGTGGTGGTGATGGTAGTGTGGTAGTGGTGATGTGATGGTGGTGGCAATGGGGAAGTGACAGACACCAGAAATAGGTGAGTTGGGTGGCGGTGGTGGTAGTATGGTGGTGGTGGTGTGGTGGTGGTGATAGTGTGGTAGTTGAGGCGGGGGAAGCATGAGTGGGTAAGAAGAAAGAACGCTCTGACCACTCCAAGGGATCGGAGCGCAGCGCTAAAAGGGGAAGTGACAGACACCAGGAAGAGGTGAGTTGGGTGGCGGTGGTAGTAGTGTGGTGTTAGTGGAGGTTGTGTGGTGGTGATGGTAGTGTGGTAGTGGTGATTTGATGGTGGTGGCAATGGGGAAGTGACAGACACCAGGAAGAGGTGAGTTGGGTGGTGGTGGTAGTAGGGTGATGGTGGTGTGGTGGTAGTGGAGGTAGTGTGGTGGCGGTGTGGTAGAGGTAGTGTGGTGGTGGTGTGGTAGTGGAGGTAGTGTGGTGGTGGCGTGGGGCTGCAGACAACACACACACACACGCTTGAACAAGGCACACACACACACACACACACACGCACGACGTGCACCCCCTGAGGCCCTGGTTTTTCTATCATTTCAGGATGCTGAACACAAGTCAAATAAAACATGGCGTGGGGCTACATACAACACACACACCCGCTCGGACAAGGCTCTCACACACACACACGCTCGAACAAGGCACACATACACACACACACACTCTCGAACAAGGCACACATACACACACACACTCTCGGACAAGGCACACATACACACACACACGCTCGAACAAGGCACACATACACACACACACTCTCGAACAAGGCACACATACACACACACATGACTTGCACCCCTGAGGCCCTGGTTTGTATACCATTTCAGGACGACGAGCCCAAGTCAAAGAGAAGGTGGCTTGGGGCTACACACAACACACACGCTCAAACAAGGCGCACACACACACATGACGTGCACCCCTGAGGCCCTGGTCTTTCTGTCTTTTCAGGACACTGAACACAAGTCAAATAAGATGTGGCGTGAGGCTGCGTGGGGCTACATACAACACACACACACTCTCGAACAAGGCTCACACACACACATGACGTGCACCCCTGAGGCCCTGGTCTTTCTATCATTACAGGATGACAAGCGCAAGTCAAAGAAAATGTGGCGTGGGGCTACATACAACACACACGCTCGATCAAGGCTCACACACACATGACGTGCACCCCTGAGGCCCTGGTCTTTCTATCATTACAGGATGACGAGCGCAAGTCAAAGAAAATGTGGCGTGGGGCTACAGACAACACACACGCTCGAACAAGGCTCACACACACACATGACGTGCTCCCCTGAGGTCCTGGTCTTTCTATCATTTCAGGACGATGAGCGAAAGTCAAAGAAAAAACAACAGGAGCGGGGGAAGGACGAGGACAGCAACGATGATGATGATGATGATGACGACGATGCACCATCTGCATCCACCCACACTCCTCCTTGGCTGCACCCATACCTCCGTGTGCGTGTCGTGGACAAGAACGTGTTGCGGGGGAAGGCGTACCTGAAGAAGGGAACTGTGATCGATGTTCATCCAGGTCCCATTGCAGATGTCTCTATGGACGACTCACGAGACGTGATTCAGGTGAGAGAACAAATGTGATGAAAACATCTGTCTATGGATGACACACGAGACGTGGTGCAGGTGAGAGGCAGTTATTTTTCTGTTTCTCTTCATATCTGTATACCCAAAGAAGGGGACTGAGATCGATGTTCATCCAGGTCCCATTGCAGGTATCTCTATGGACGACTCACAAGACGTGATACAGATGAGAGGCAGTTATTTTTATTTTTCTCTTCATATCTGTATACCTGAAGAAGGGAACTGTAATCGATGCTCATCCAGGTCCCATTGCAGATATCTCTATGAACGACGCATGAGAGGTCATTCAGGTAGGAGAATAAATGTGATGAAAAGGTATATCAATGGACGACACACGAGACGTGGTGCAGGTGAGAGGCACTTATTTCCCTTTTTCTCTTCATATCTCTGTACCTGAAGAAGGGAACTGTGATCATTGTTCATCCAGGTCACTTTGCAGATATATCTATGGACGACTCACGAGACGTGATTCAGGTGAGAGAACAAATGTGATGACAAACATTGTGATGAAAATTGTGTTATAAAAATACATATGGATGGGTGACACACGAGACGTGATTCAGGTGACAGAACAAATGTGATGAAAATGTGATGAACAAATATTGTGATGAAATGTGATGACAAAATATCTATCTGGATGACACACTAGACATGATTCAGGTGAGAGAACAAATGTGATGAAAACATATCTCTATGGACGACTCACGAGACGTGATTCAGGTGAGAGAGCGAATGTGATGGAAAATGTGATGACAACATGTTCTGATGAAATTTTTGATGAAAAAATACATACGGATGAATGACACACGAAATGTGATTCAGGTGACAGAACAAACGTGATGAAAACATATGTCTATGGACGACACACGAGACGTGGTGCAGGTGAGAGGCACTTATTTCCCTTTTTCTCTTCATATCTCTGTACCTGAAAAGGGGAACTGTGATCATTGTTCATCCAGGTCACTTTGCAGATATATCTATGGACGACTCACGAGACGTGATTCAGGTGAGAGAACAAATGTGATGACAAACATTGTGATGAAAATTGTGTTATAAAAATACATATGGATGGGTGACACACGAGACGTGATTCAGGTGACAGAACAAATGTGATGAAAATGTGATGAACAAATATTGTGATGAAATGTGATGACAAAATATCTATCTGGATGACACACTAGACATGATTCAGGTGAGAGAACAAATGTGATGAAAACATATCTCTATGGACGACTCACGAGACGTGATTCAGGTGAGAGAGCGAATGTGATGGAAAATGTGATGACAACATGTTCTGATGAAATTTTTGATGAAAAAATACATACGGATGAATGACACACGAAATGTGATTCAGGTGACAGAACAAACGTGATGAAAACATATGTCTATGGACGACACACGAGACGTGGTGCAGGTGAGAGGCACTTATTTCCCTTTTTCTCTTCATATCTCTTTACCTGAAAAGGGGAACTGTGATCGATGATTAACCAGGTCCCATTGCAGAGATCTCTACGGACGACACACGAGACGTGATTCAGGTGAGAGAGCAAATGTGATGGAGAATTTTGTGATGACAAATGTGATGAACAAATATTGTGATGAAAAATAAAAAAGTATATCTATGGACGACACACGAGACTTAATTCAGGTGGGATAATGTGATGAACAATGTGACAAAAAGGTATGTCTTTGGACGACACGCAAGACGTGATTCAGGTGAGAGAACGAATGTGATGAAAACATGTTATGAAAAAATATCAATAATAAATATAACAACTACTTGCTGAGCTGTAATTGTCTGAACCCTCTAGTCTAGCAGTCAACTTGCAATACATTGCAGTTCATTGTAGTTCATTATAATTCATTGCAATTCAATACAGCTCATTACAATATATTACAGCCCATTGTAATTCATTGCAATTCATAACAATTCATTGCAGTTCATTACAATTCATTATAATCCATGACCATTCATTATAGCCCATTATAATTCATTACAATTCATTGTTTGCAATACCCAGGTGAAGCAATCTTCACTGGAGACAGTCACTCCCAAGGTTGACAGCGCCTTGGAGGCTGATAGACCATGTATAAAAACAACGGAACAAACTACTTGCAGAGCTATCATTATCGCAATTTCCTAGCATACAACATACAATAAATGGTGCAATACCGTCCAATTCATTGCAATTCATTACAGTTCATATAAATTCATAACGGCTCATTTCAGTTCATTCTAATTCATGACAATTCATTGTAGTTCGTTATAATTCATGACGGCTCATTTCTGTTCATTATAATTCATGACAAGTCATTGTTTCCAATACCCAGGTGAAGCAATCTGGGCTAGAGACAGTCATTCCCAAGGCTGATGGCGCAGCGGTTCTAGTGGTACTTGGGAAGTTAAAGGGGCAAAAGGCTCGCCTGCTCAAGTCCAAGTCATCGTCGGGTGCGGCAGCAGTGCAGCTAGCAGCGTGCTACTCAGTACACCGCCTCATGCTGGAGGAGGTGTGTGAATATTGCGGCAACATGGACGAGGACGACTAGAGAGGGGATTTGATTGGTGCGGGTGGCCAAAGGCATGTTGGCGGAAGTCCAAGTCATCGCCGGGTGCAGCAGCAGTGCAACTAGCATCGTGCCACTCTGTACAACGCCTCATGCTTGCCTTTACCACAGTTCAAATCTGGTGTCTTCTCTATGTTCGGTCATTCGGCCTTCAGCCCACTTGGGATGACGATTACATTATAATTGTAGAAAATAATCACTGTAGCATGAACTCGGGCCCCCCGTCGGTTAAACGATTGTTTGGGGTTCAGTTCATCAGTGTCATTTCGTTTTAGCCCCTCCAGTGCGGAGTGCTAACTACTGCGCCGGGTTAACTTAAACTTCAACTTGGTTGCATGGCTCCAGGCAGCAATTTGGGTTGCTCGCCGTCTTCGGCAGTTAAATTAATTGCCAGGAAAAATGTAAACTATGTCAGTAGGGTTAGGGCGAGAATGAAAAAAATGTATCTTGGCTTCAGCTTGGCTTGTGCAGTAATCAACTTGAACTTGAACTTGGTTACATAGCTTGATAGCAGTCATCAACAAATGCAGTACAGAGTTGAAAGGTCGTGAGAACTGAGAAGTTGCCTTTTTTATCCATGAGAACATGACTTCATGAAGAGATTGGATTAAGCACATTTCAGTTTGTTCGCCTTAAAAAAGGCCGAGCATTTTCCTCCGAGCTTAGCGCAGTAGCGGTCAGCGAAAGCAGAAGTCAGTTTAACTTTCCCTAGTGCAAGCGTACGTGATAACGTCAAGGTTCCTGCAACCTCACGCCCCGTGGCAAGCTGTAGCAAGGGAACCAGGACACAGTATTGTAGTGTTTGTTTAGACATTCTGAGGAAACAATCGCAAGCTGACTTTTCTGGCTGTTGAAATCGATATGTCGAAAAGCCACTATGATCAGAAAGAATAAATACTCCGATGTGATTCCGAAGATAGATTTATGCCCTGTTCGAATCTCGAATCGGAACGAGTGACCTGTCAGCGATGCTGGCCAGTGACCTGTCATTCCTTGTGCACAGGCTGTAAACCCCTTCTCATAGATTTCTGCTCATAGATTTTTAACTTGACAGGAGGGTCTCCTGCGCCCATTGAAGAGCAAGCCGCACTGAAGCGATCGGCAGTACAGATGTTTATGCCACCAGCTATGTCACTCATGCATGCCTATATATCGAGATTGAAAAACAAGTGACCACTTGCACACTTGAAGACTTAGTGTACTGTGTACTCCATGAGTCGTACATTAATGCTGAGCTGGCATTACTAGAATAATTTGTAAAAGACAATTGTTCCCGTAGGCGGTCTCAAGCCTGCGACCAATGGATGTCTTCCAGGTGACTTATTGCTATTTTGCTTTGTAATTACTTTTGGCTAACAACATTATAGCTGTTTGTGTCTGCCCCATCGATGAATTCATGTTAGATTTGAACACGGTCCCCCCCACCGCTGCAACAGCTGCATTAGCCGCTCCAGGAGGTGTGGTTCCCGCCATAGCATTAGACGCTTCTGAAGGTGTGGTTCTCGTTACGGCATCAGCTGCTCTCGGAGGTGGGGTTTCCGCTACTACATCAGTCGCCCCTGGAGGTGTGGTTTCCGCTACTACATCAGTCGCTCCTGGTGGTGTGGTTCCTGCCATGGTCTCAGCCACTCATGGTCCCCCTGAGCCTCCTTCTGCTTCGGTATACCTGCCGGCACCAACTTCACCTCCGGGGCTTCTAGGCCTCATCACCAGGCCTCAACCCATTCTTCATGCCCAGCCCTCCTCCCAATCGTTGGCACAGGTGCGGGAAGCCCTTCGCATGCTGGTGGATGCGACTTCCAAGACACTTGCCGACCAAGTGATCCTTGCCAGGGTTTGCTTGACCTCTGTTCTCATGACCATTGATAAGCTGGTGGATGACTCAGGGGAGGTTCAAGCGGCGTATGCTACTTTAGAGGTTGATTCCTCAGGTCAAGATGCTCGTCGCTTAGTGCGCCTCGCCTTCCTGACAGCTTCTATCTCCCTTTCCGATGGGGTGCGGTACAACGACTGGTTGCTTGTTATGCAGCGTAGTTTCTTGGACAGCGAGCTTCCAAACCAGGATGTTCCTCTTTCCTTCCTTCTACAGGCTGTTGAGAATATGAAGGCTTTCGCCACGTCTTCGTCCTTGACGTTCCTCCTTGACCAGTCCGTGGGCTTGGCGGCTCAACCTCCCCCTCTCTCTTAATTCACCATGCCAGCCCATCTTCCACCCCCTTCTTCTAATGCCCCGGGTCGGTGTGCCCCGGGGTTGCGCTGTCTCTCTCAAAATGTGTGTGGTCTTAACGCCCCCACCCGTGTTCATCAATTAGTTGGCTTTTGGGCCAAACTCAATGCCCATGTTATTCTTGTTCAAGAAACCCTCCTTGGTTGCCAAAAGGCGATTACTCATGCTGAACTTCATCTCCTACAAGCCACCCAACAACTAGGGATTCCCCCTTATCTGTGTTTTTGGGATTGTCGAGAGGACGGAGGTAATCATGCTGGCGTTGGCATCCTTGTGCGGTCTGATTTGGTGCACTCTGGGCGCCTGGTCATTCACCGCCCGGACCAAGCCCCCTCTACAACACACCATCATGATGGACGGCTTCTCTCCCTCTCCATATCTTGGGGGGGCCATAAGTTTTGTTTGGCCTCAGTCTACTTCCCGTCAGGGGACCCTATGAGGCAGCGTTTGTTTCTTACTTCTGTGTTAGGCCCATTCTATCAAGCTAATCGGTCTCGTCTGGCTCTTATGGGGGATTTCAATTTCACCCTTGATGCTAATGTGGACAGGTTTCGCACCACTGATCCCCTCTCTCCCTCCCCCTCTCCTCATCGTGATGTTGCTACGTCCTCGGTGTTTACCTCCCTCTGTCCAGACCTTCCTTGTGCCTTTCGGCACCTCCACCCCACCAAACGGTCTTACACGCATTTTTGGGGTACGGGGGCGTCTCGGCTTGATCGCGCCCATGTCTCGTCCCCTATGCTCCCGTATGTTTTGCAATGTCAGCCTGTCAATTGCCTGATCTCTGATCATAGGCCCCTCCTCCTCCATCTCCTCCCTGCCACCCCGGACACAGTCGGCCCAGGTTCTCGCCGCACCCGTATGCATTTTGCTAAGATTGAAGACCTGCGGGACAATTTCTCCGATTGGCTCGAGCAAGCCAGTCTTCTTGCTCCTCCACCTGAGGCTGAGGAGGCATTTCTCCAGTGGTGGCCGCGGTTCAAAACCCAAGTGGCATGTAAAGCAAGTTCTTTGAATCGGCTGGCTGCAGCCCGCTACCAATCCTCTTCAGCGGAGGTCTCATTAGCAAAAATAAACTTGGCCACCTCCATTTCTTTGGTTGAGGATGGCAACGCGTCTGCCTTGCCACAAGTGATAACTCATAGACAGACCCTTTTTCTGGCACGGCATGGAGCAGCTGTGTCCTCAGCTGAAACAGCACGGCGGGATTGGCTTCATGCACAAGAGCGACCTTGCCCTCTGCTAACAAAACTTGAGCGGCCACCTCCTGCGTCGCGGTTGGTGCCCTCCCTCAGGGCCCCCAGTGGGGGGCTTGTGACTGGACCATCCATCCCAAATGTGGTGGGCGCTTACTGGGCTTCTGTCTCCTCTGTACCCCCCTCTGCCTATCCTGCTGCCCAGGAGGAAGTCATGGCAGCTCATCGCCAGGCATCCTCTAGTCTTCCTCCATCTGTGGCAGATGAGGTTGGCTCTTTGACGGTTCGACCAGGTGAATGTCGCATAGCCATTCGTCGGTCTCCCCCAGGCAAGTCGCCTGGACCTGATGGCATCCCGATCGAGCTCTATCGTACCTTTGCGGATTCCTTCACCCCTCTGCTCTGTCGGCTGTACTCTGCCATGGGTACAAAAGGACTCCTTCCTCCTGAGTTTCTGGAGGGCTCGCTCATCATCCTCGGGAAAGGGGGTGGTAAACTGGATGCTGGTAATTACCGACCTATTACCCTTGTGAATACAGACAACCGTATTTTGGCAAAGGTTCTAGCCAACAGGCTGGGCCCGGTCATGAATCGGATCATTTCCCCAGAGCAATCCGCCTTTCTGCCGTGCCGGCAGATTGGGGATGCTATCTTATTTCTTCAACTTCTCTCTGAGTTGCTCAAAGCGCAGAATAAATCTGGGGTGTTGGCCTTTCTGGACTTCCGGAAGGCATATAACACCCTGGACCGTGCCTTCCTTTTCCAATGCCTAGAGGTTGCTGGCCTTGGCGGTGGTTTCCTTACGTGGGTTCGCCTTCTCCTGTCCTCTACAGCCACCCGAGCTATGGTTAATGGGTTCCGGTCGCGAGCTTTTGAGTTCTTGGCCGGTGTCCGACAAGGGGATCCACTGTCACCTCTCCTCTTTCTCTTTGCCATGCAAGCACTCCAACACTGGTTGCTCCACAAGAATATCGGAATGGATATTAAACCTGGATCTCCTTGTACGGGCTGCAAATATGCGGATGATACTATTGTCCTGCTGCGTTCCCTGGACCCAGCACAGTTGCAGGCTTTCCTAACCTGCCTTACCTTCTTTGGTCAGGCATCAGGGCTGTACCTCAATCATCTCAAGAGCAAGTTGCTTCCTATTGGCGTTCCTCATCCCCTCCCTCTCCCAGTCCAGATTCTGGGCTTCCCAGTGGTTGCAGAAGCCACCACTTTGGGGGTCTCGTTCACAAATGGATCTCCCACTTGCCCCCCGATGACCCCTCAATGGTCAGAACGGCTTGCCCACGTCGAACGCTGCTTCTCGCGCTTAGCCAAGCTGCCCCTCTCATCTTTCGGCCGGGGCTTCTCTTCGTCTTCGTATGGCCTTAGCACCGTACTTTACCATGCTGAGTTTGGTGGCATTCCTCAAGAGGTGGTCAATGACCTACAATGACTTACCACCAAGCTGGTGGATAGAGGTTTGGGACCTGCTGATAAGGCTCGGGTTCTTCCAGGAGTTCCCTCTGCCCTTCTCACAGGCTCCCCATGCCAAGGAGGTCTTGGTGTCATGCCCTGGCAGCACCATATTACCAGCCGACATGCTATGTGGGGAGTTCGCCTTTTCCGAGGTCTTGCGAGAGGGCTCCAGCCATGGTCGCCTTTGTGGCTTCTTGTAGCCCAAGAGCTTCTCCTTCATCTCATGCCTCAGTCCATGGCCTCCCAGTCTCCGGCGCTAGCGTTCCTACATGCTTCTAGGGACACTACCCACTTCAAGACATCAGCGGGTGCCCAAGGGTTACCTCATGGCCCGCTGCGCCGTATGGCCATGGGATTTGCTGCCATCTCCGCCACCGCTGGTCCTCTACGGGATGTCACTTACAGGCCGTTGGAGCTGGGTCCATGGTGTCACCAAGCACCGCTTTGGAGAAACCCTTTTCTGACCGCCCCGTTACCATCTACCCCAGGTGCTGTACTCAACGCCCCTCCTTGTGTCTCCTATGGCACTTTCTTGGATGATGTGTTTTATCGGCCCATGCAGATCCCCTCATTGGTCTGTGTCGCAGATGCGGTACGTATCTCCTCCTCCCTTTCGGACGCCTTAGCAGAGTGCACTCGTCAACACTGGACGGGTGACCAGCGTCGTCAATACTGCTCCACTTCTGTGTGGCACCCTGAACTGGGCCGTGTTGGGCTGTCCACCATGCCCTTTGGCATGCTCAATGTTGTCGGCGATCCCCACAATGTGTCACTTTTGCTGACCTCCCTGCTTTCTTCTATTCCTCAAGGGTGGCTGTCCTCCCTTGCCCCTCCGCTTTCTCCCCCCCCTGGTCCTTCTTCCCCCCTCCCCTCTCCTTCTCTTTCACTCCTGTCTGCCCCCGGGCTCCTGGAAACTCCGCCAGCCCCCCCACCTGTTTCCCTCATGCGCCTCCTCGTCTCCCGGCTGGGATGGATCCTTCCCTGTTCCCCCTTTTCCCCTCCTCTTCAACTTGGTCCCCCAGCTACGCTGGGTAAGTTCAAGGTCAAACTTGGGACTTCTTTACTGAATAGCGCCACAGAACGGCTTCAAGCAGAGGCAAGGGCTGTGTATGTGGGTCTAGCAATGGGCCCACCCCACAATCCCCGGTATGTGACAGGATGTACCCGGATGTTTGCTCGGCGTTTGTCTGCTCTCTGGTCCTTTCCTTGGGAAAACCAACAGAAGGAAATCATGTGGCGTCTTGCAGCTGATGGGGTCCGTGGAGCATCATCCAGGGTACAGTTTCGTTGCCCATGTTGCCCTGATGCGCCTCCAGACTCAGATGCTCGTATGCACAGTTTTTGGACTTGTCCCGTGGCTGTGGCGGTTCGAGATGCTATTCAGACCACCCTGCTTGCCTCTACCACTGTCCCCCTCCAACGGGCCAGCCTCTGGTTGTGCTACCCCCGCCCTTCTTCGACTATTAATCTGGAGGTGTGGGGTGTTGTCTGCCTTGCTGCTCTGTCAGCCATGGATCATGGTCGACTGCAAGCGTGGAGGTTGCACTATGCAGCCTCTAATCAGGCTCTTCTTAACCAAGGTCAACGCACTCTCTATGAGGTGTGGGGACTAACTAATCCTCACGAGGTGGCATCCCGCCCTATCTCTGTCCGGGCTGGGGCCCTTGCTGTGACTGATTTTTGGGCCCGCATCGCTGACTTTGTAGCCATTGGGGCACCCCCGGATGATTGGGAGGACACTGTGGACTCTTCTCACCCCTTCATTAGTCATGGGGGAGCCAGGGTCAATATGGGTTCTCCCCCTCAAACTTTTCCGCATGAAGATGCTTCCCTCATCCACGATCCTCCCCTTTCTCCTCCCCCCATCCCACCTTTACCATCTCCGCTCTTCACTCCTGTTCTCCCCATGGTTCCACTGGTACCCCCCCCTTCTCACACGCACCGGTTAGGTAGCCAACTGATTTTGCCAGAAGAGTGGTCTTACGATTAGCTGATACCTTTTTGCTAGTCTTTCATTGCACGCGCCTGCTTGCTTGCCTCTTTCCGCTCCTCTTTTCAGCTCCTCTTTCTTGGGTGCCTAGCATTAGTTCGCTCTCGGGTTCCGTACGTCACAGGACACCCTTTTGTATAGTTCTTTGGTTTGGCCCTTCATGCCCGCAGTTTTCGGGTTTGGGTTTGGGGTTTAGGATTACCAGTTTCCACCCTGGACCCTAAACCCTAACCCCTCCCTTCTCCTTTTCGCCTCCCTTTCTCGCTGGCTGTGCTTAGATTGTTGGTTTCGTTTCTCTAGTAATAGCTCTAGTTTGTGGCTTCTGGTGTCCGGGCTGGGCAGGTTTACCAAGTGTGGTGGATTCTCTTGCCCCTAACATGTGTGCCTGCTTTCTGAGTCTTGCTAGATTGGTTTCTGGCCTCTCTGTTTTCGGCTGGCCTCCCCCTTTCCTTCATGGGGTGTCTATGGTTATCATCCTTGACACTCCGGTCCTTTTCTGCAAGTTGGCTGTGTCGGGTTGTCTTGTGCTTTCTTCCTTTGAGGGCATTATCGCTGCATATTAAGGTGCTCATAGCGCATGCCCTTGGGTGGTATTTAGTTCTTTTAGTTTGGCCTTCCTCTCTTGTGGTTGGTGGGCTTGGTGTTCTGGATTGCTTACTTTTGCATCCCTCCCCTTTCCGCTCTCCTTTACGCCTCTAGTTTGTTTCCTTTTGGGGGACTTGACCTAGTTTGTTTTCAGGTTTGTGGGGGTGCCTTCAAAACCCTCGTGCTTCCGTGTTATAAAATTGGATGGTCGGCAGGCTGTGCTGCTGTCCAGTCTCGGCAGTGATTTGCTGAGTTTATGTAACGAACCCTCTCTCTCTGTCTGCTAAGAGATGAACTGCAGTACTGATGTACGTTGTGTGACCAAACTGCGAGATTGAAAAACAAGTAAGACTAATCTATCACTAACTGACAGAGTACAAACCGTACGAACTGAAGCAAGGGAACCAGGACACAGTATTGTAGTGTTCGTTTAGACATTCTGAGGAAACAATCGCAAGCTGACTTTTCTGGCTGTTGAAATCGATATGTCGAAAAGCCACTATGATCAGAAAGAATAAGTACTCCGATGTGATTCCGAAGATAGATTTATGCCCTGTTCGAATCTCGAATCGGAACGAGTGACCTGTCAGCGATGCTGGCCAGTGACCTGTCATTCCTTGTGCACAGGCTGTAAACCCCTTCTCATAGATTTCTGCTCATAGATTTTTAACTTGACAGGAGGGTCTCCTGCGCCCATTGAAGAGCAAGCCGCACTGAAGCGATCGGCAGTACAGATGTTTATGCCACCAGCTATGTCACTCATGCATGCCTATCTATCGAGATTGAAAAACAAGTGACCACTTGCACGCTTGAAGACTTAGAGTACTGTGTACTCCATGAGTCGTACATTGATGCTGAGCTGGCATTACTAGAATAATTTGTAAAAGACAATTGTTCCCGTAGGCGGTCTCAAGCCTGCGACCAATGGATGTCTTCCAGATGACTGAATTGCTATTTTGCTTTGTAAGTACTTTTGGCTAACAACATTATAGCTGTTTGTGTCTGCTAAGAGATGAACTGCAGTACTGATGTACGTTGTGTGACCAAACTGCGAGATTGAAAAACAAGTAAGACTAATCTATCACTAACTGACAGAGTACAAACCGTACGAACTGAGGCCCCTGCTGACGCTACGCTCCTGCTGAGGCCCCTGCTTTTTTGCGCGTGCGCGTGCTAACAGGCCTGCATCCCTGCAGCACTGACGAGGCGTAGTACAATCAAATATTCGTTGACACCGGGGTTGACATTGCCAGCTGGCGCGCCAGTCGCAGCCGGCCACTTCGCAGCGCCACACACTCGCACAGTCGCGCACACAGCAGAGATATCTTTGCTCCGACCAGCTTTCTTGGTCATTCCAAAGTTTGACCGAGAATATTTTCGCTTTAGCCCCGAGAGATCGAGGGTATAGTCATATCGTGTAATCCCACTTTCTCTCTATCGCTACGCACCTGGTCAGTGGCGTCAGCTCTGTAATTGACATCTTTCCATCCTGCCGAACCTACCACCCACATCAACAAGAAATACTGATTATCTTGTTACGTCCTGCCCGATACAGAAGCGCACAATTTGTCTGTTGTCCGTTTCTCGCTGGCTAGATCTTCTTGCTTCGCGAAACCACCGCTCGTGTCACCCGGCGTCCCAGTCCACAGCAAAAAAAATCGTGACTGCGATCAACTAGGTCTCCCGGCCTTGCTACACCGAAGGACCGAACAGCCTCCCTCCCCTTCCGCTTATTGGACTAATACAGATACAATGGGCCAGGTAGGGGTAGGGTGATGCATTCAGCTGAGAAGCCCCTCGCTCCGTGTATTAAAAGACAACAAGTGTCAGAGATATTTTGATCCTCGTCTTCCCCAACCGCACCTCCTGGCGGCTTCTGTCTTTCTCCAGTCTCGCCTTCTTACCCGAACACTCTTTCTTGATTCTCGAGCTCACGACATGGCGCGATGTTTGCATGGTACTTACTGTTTGATCACATGTACATTGGATCGCGTGCACATGTCCCTGTCGTTAGATCAAGAAGTGTACGAGATACGTCTCGTGTTGATGGGTTGTGAGGCTCATCGTGGCCAACATTTAGCAACCAAGTATTGATCCCTGTGCCAGGAGGTATCAACTTCTTCCAAATGTTGGGTCAAGCCAATCAATTAATGAGTATAGGAAGTAAATGGCATGCATATTTGTGATTTTTTAAGCATTGTTTTAGATTCTTCTGAGCACCTCATTAAGGGATGTGGGGTGGGGTGGGGTGGGGGGTCAGCTCTCCTCGGGTTTCTTGCTATCTTTTTACTCAGACCTCGAAATGAAATTCTGAGACCACCATTGAGTTTGTGTAGACAAGGACAGTCCAGGGGCACCACTAACGACCGGGGTGGGTGAATGGGTGGGTAATGTGGATGGGTATGGGTGGGTATGGATGAGTGGACATAGGTGGGTGAATGGATGGGTAATGCACGTGGGTGGGTGAATGGGTGAGTATTTTGGCTATCGCACAATCCCTGTTTGGGAATTTTGAGGATGCCATTGTGTGCGCCATATTGACCCCCCCCCCCCTAAGTCCTTATCAAAGGTACCCGAGAAAACATGAAATACAAAAACGTAGTTTTTGGATTTTGTGTTTGAAGGGATTATCGCCTAGGATTCGCGGCCGACCCAAAAAGTTGTGGTATAGGCAAAAATAACTTTCTCCACAATCATCCAAATCTCATTTTTATTGAATATTCGGATTCTCCTTGAAATTCTAAGACCCCTTGATTTGTTTAAATCATGTTTAGCCAACATATAAGCATCGTAAATTGCGGTACAAAGTACAAAAACACACCCATAAAAGGACAAAAATGTCATTTTGTGGAAAAAACCAAATGTAGTTAATGGTTATTTATATTTAATGGCACTCCTGCCTACGCCTAAATATGTAGAAATTGAATTATAAATTGGATACTGGACGGACCTTCTGACAACACTGGAAGATACTAGGGTATAGATTCACGACCCAGATGGTAGTCCTTACATGGATAGGGACACATGAGAAAGCAACTTACAGGAGCATACACCACATGTACACCACATGAACACCACATGTACACCACCCACATTGCGTCCCCCCCCCCCCCCCACACAAACAAGCACACACCCACCCCACACACCCACACACCACAGATTCACGACCCAGATGGTAGTCCTCACATGAATAGGGACACATGATAGAGCACTTACAGGAACATACACCACATGTACACCACCCAGATGGTCCCCCCCCCCCCCCCCCCCCCCCCCCACACACACACACACACCTACGCACACACACACACACCTACGCACACACACACACACACACACACACACACACAAACACACAAACACACATACCCACACACCACACACCCCATTAGACACTCCACTGGTAAAATATGGACTGCCAGCATCAGGTGGCATAGGCACCATGCTGATTGCCGAACCCCACTTCGGCGCAAGTTTGTGCCGGCCAACAGTAATCACACCCGAGGGGGTGTATTAGAGAGAGTACCTTATGGCATGGAGCATGGAGAATTTGAGGGGGAAGTTCTCTGAAAGAGTATCAGAGAGAGTATCTATTGGCATGGAGCATGGAGAATTTGAGGGGGAAGTTCTCCGAAAGAGTATCAGAGAGAGTATCTATTGGCATGGAGCATGGAGAGTTTGAGGGGGAAGTTCTCCGAAAGAGTATCAAAGAGAGTACCTTGTGGCATGGGGCATGGTGGGGGGAAGCTACCCTCCAGTGAGCTACCTTCCACAAGCCAGATCTCCTAGGGTTTAGGGTTTAGGGTTTATAGGTTTTAGGGGTTTATGATATAAGGTTTAGGGTTTAGGGTTTAGGGTATAGGAGATCTGGCTTGTGGAGGGTAGCTCACAAAAAACTAGTGATCGCTTTATATACCGGGAAACAAATCCCTGCAACCAAGCCCTCTCTCCCTCACCTGACCTCCGCACCCCCCAACCTTACAATCCTCTTTCCAACCTCCCATCCACTTCTCCTCCCATCCACTTTTTATTTGTAAAGCACCTCATTGTGTGTGTGTGTGTGTGAATGTGTGTATGTGTGTGTGCATTTGTGAACGTGTGTGAGCATGCATGTTTGTGTCTATGTGTGTGTGTGTGTGTGTGACATTCAACACCCAACACCCAAAAAACAAAACCCCAAACCCATCACCAAATATCACCAAACTATGACTCTTCTCTTCTCCTCCCATCCACTTCTCCCACACCTCAACTCTCTATCCCTCTTCCGTACCTTAATGACTGGTGCAAAATGAACAGGGGATCATATACAAGGCCAAGAGTAGCATTACATTCCCCCAACCATGTAATCCTCTCCTCAACGCCATCTGCACCTCCCACACTTCAAGTTTCTCTCCCTCTGACATAGAGAGCTTAAGGACCCGTTTGCGATGAGCAGTAGATCATAGACATGGCCAAGAGTCGCATTACATTCACCCATCCTGCGCCAAGCATACAATCCTCCACCTCCGCCAAGCATACCCCACCCCGCCACCTCCGCCAAGCATACCCCCGCCACCTCCGCCAAGCATACCCCACCCCGCCACCTCCGCCAAGCATCCCCCGCCCACCTCCGCCAAGGCATACCCCACCCGCCCACCTCCGCCACGCATTACCCCCGCCACCTCCGCAAGCATACCCCACCCCGCCACCTCGCCAAGATACCCCACCCCGCCCTCGCCCAAGCCATACCCCACCCGGCCCACCTCCGCCAAGCCTACCCCACCCCGCCACCTCCGCCCACGCCTTTAAACCCCACCCCGGCCCACTCTCGCCAACCCGCCACCTCCGCCCCAAGCATACCCCACCCCGCCACTCGCCCACAGCTACCCCACCCCGCCAACGCCGCCAAGCATACTCCGCCAAGCCCGCCACCTCGCCAAGCATACCCCACCCCGCCACCAAACCTCCCCAAAGCATACCCACCCCCCCCCCCACCTCCCCCAAGCCATCCCCCACCCCGCCACCAACCTCCGCCAAGCATAACCCCCCCCGGCAACCTCCGACAAGCATACCCTACCCCACCACCACGCCACTCCGCCAAGGCAATACCCCACCCCGTCCACCCCATCCAGCCAAGCATACCCAACCCCCCCCCGCCAACCTCCGACAAGCATACCACACCCCGCCACCATCCGCCAAGCATACCCCACCCCCCCCCCAGCCAAGCAATACACCACACCCCGCCCCCCCACCTTCCGCCAAGCATACCCCCACCTCCGCCAAGCATACAATCCTCCACCTCCTCCACCTCCGCCAAGCATTACATTCACCCATCCTGCGCCAAGCACACAATCCTTCACCTGCGCCAAGCATACAATCCTCAACCTTCATTCCTCAGCTTCATCTGCATCTCCCACACCTCGAATATCCATCCCACTTATGTAGGGATCTTCAGGACCCGTTCGCGATGAGCAGGAGATCATAAACATGGCCAAGAGTAGCATTCCATACACGCCGCCCTTGGACTCCTTCAACCCGGTAAGACACTGTGTGTATGTTGTTACAGTGTAATTATTTATTGTTACAGTGTAATACATTACAGTGTAATGATTTGCATGGGCGATTATTTATTGTTACAGTGTAATGATTTACATGGGCCATTATTTATTGTTACAGTGTAATGATTTACATGGGCCATTATTTATTGTTACAGTGTAATACATTACAGTGTTATGATTTACATGTGTCATTATTTATTGTTACACTGTGTGTGTTGTGTATTCAACCCTGTAAGACAAATGAAACGTTTTACACTGTGAAACAGCGGTCCTGCCATGATACATAGGCTCAGGCAATATAAAACAGACATTGTACCTGATTGTAGCTATGTACCTGATTGTAGCTATGTACCTGATTGTAGCTGAAATATCAGTCGTAGTGTTCGCAGTAAAAAGGGCGCAAAACAATGCTCGGGTGTCTGGTCATAAATCATCACGACGCTTTGACCTGAGGGTCCAGTAGGACACTTTGTTTATTTTGTTACAGTCCAGGTGTAGCCAAATAGATGAAAGGGACTTGCCCAACCATTGTGTTAGGAGGTTCTAAAGCGGAAAAATACTGATGAACTGAACCCCAAACAATCGTTGTACGTTTGGGGGGCTTGAATTAGTGATACGGTGATAATTAATTGTACTGTTAAGACACACTCAACAGAAGCCAGGCCATCACAGGTGAGTTACTTTAGTTTTTGTTGTGACCAGGTAGGGGCCTGTATATTTATACAGTGCAACTGGCATAAAATGGAGATGAGACTGAATATAATTAGGGAACAGCAATATGATATCATATGATGCAGCCTGACTATGCTAAATTTACCATTGATGCACAATATCATATGATGCAATTTGTATGATATCATATGATATACTCGGCTTTGGTCAACATCGTATGATATGCTGGTCCCTACTTATATCGCATTGCATGTCATGGCATTGTATTGTGTTGGATTGTACTGCATTGCATAGCATGTAACTTATTGTGTTTGATTGTATTGCTTGATATGGCATGGTATAGCATGGCATGGCATGGTTTGGCATAGTATGGTATGGTATGGTATGATATAGCATGGTATGGCATGGTTTGGCTTGGTATGGCATGGTTTGGCATGGTATGGTATGGTATAGTATGTTACGGTACTCTCCTGTATTTTCTCTGCACTGTACTGTAATTCACTGTACTGCATTATCAACAAACAGTACTTTTAATCTGTTCGACTGTGATCCCATACCACACCACACCACAACCACACCACACCTAACCACACCACACACACCACAGCCAAACCCACACACCACAAACACCACACCCACCACACACCACACCACCACACCACCCCACACCACCACCACCACCCACACCACACCACTCACAACAAAACCCACACACACCACACACATCGAACCACACCACACACCACACCCCCACACACCACCAAAACCACCACACACACCACAACAAAGCCAACACCACCACACCCACACCACACCACGACCAAAGGGCAGCCACCACACCACACCACACACCACACAAAAAAAAAGACCAACAAATACCGACCCCACAGCCACACACACCAACACAACATAACAAAGCCACCACCACACCACACCACAGCCATACCGGGCTACACCCACCAGCAACACAAACACACGGGACACCACACCAGACCACACCACACGCCCACCAACACCGCACCACATCCTACACCACACCACAACCAGACAACCACAACATCAGCATCACGCAGCACACAACCACCAAAACCACACAAAACAACAAAAAACAAAAAACAAAAAAACCAAAAAAACCACAACAAAAAAAACAACCAAAAACCAAAAAAAACAACACACAACAAAACATAACAAACACCAAGACACCAAGAACACCAGGACCCCCACCTCAACAACCAAACACAAAACAAAAAAAAACAAAAAAAAAAAAAACGACACTACAAACAAAACACCACCAACACACCAAAAAGAAAAAAAAAAAAGAAACACACGGACCAAACCACATACCAAAACAAAACGACACACACACACAAAACAACAACAAAAAAACACACAAAAACCCACAAAAACAAACACACAAAAACCAGAAACACACAACAAGAACAACAAAAAAAAACAAAAACCACACATACACCAAACACACACCAACAACATGTGTTTTCCAAGAACAAACACCACCCCAGAACCAAAACACACCAACACACAGACGACAAAACCCCAACACCACAACCAAAAAAAACCCAGCAACAATCACAACCACCCACCACACCCACACAGCAGCCACCACACCAAACACAACCATAAACCCACACAACACCACGGACCACACACCACCACCACACCACACCACTAACCACACCACAAACACACCACACGACACCACACCAGCAACACAGCACAACAACACCACCACACACCACCCCACCACACCAGCACCACCACACCACCACACCACCGCACCACACCACACACACCCACAACACACACCACACCCACCACACACACCACAACACAGCACACACAGACCCCAAACCACCACACCACACCACACACACCAACCACCCACAACACCACCACACAACACACACACACAGAGACACACCACCACAGACCAAACACCACCACACGACACACACCACACCACGACCGACACCACCCGACACCACCCACACCGACACCAACACCACACCACACCCCACACCCACACACACCACAACCAAAGCCAGCACCACACCACCAGCCACACCACACCACAAAAGAAGAACACAACACCACAGCCCAAACACACACACCAACCAACACCAAACCACCGCACCACAACCACCCACACCACAGCACACCACAACCAAGCAAACCACACACACCATAACAACAGAAGAGCCACGGACCACAATCACCACACCACGACCAAACCACACCACACAACACCACAACCACACACCACCCACACACACACAACCACACCACACCAACAGCACACAGGACCAAACACCACACCAACGACCACACCACCACACCAACCCACCCAACGACAGCCACAGCCACAACCCAACCACGCACCACAGGTACCACACCAGACCAACACCACCACACTCACACCACACCACACCCAACCACACCACACCACACAAGACCACACCACACCAGCACCACACCACACGCACACCACACCACACGCCACACACCACCCAGCACCATCACAAAGACACACCACAACCACACCACACCACACCACACAAATCACAAACGAAACACACCACCCCAACCCACCACATCACACCACAGCATTCACCTGACTACACACCACACAAACACAACACCGCAGCCACACACAATCACACACCACACTATACACCACCACACACCACACCAAACCACACCACACACCAACCCCACAAAAGCACACAACACCGCACACACCCGACCACACACACCACACCTACACTCACACCACAAACCACCACAGACCAACATAAAAACCACACCACACCACACCACAACAAACACATCCACCCACAGCCAAAGACCACACACCACAACACACCACACGAACTCACACAGCCACGACACACCACACCACACCACACCCACACCACACCCAACACCAACCACACCACACACAACCCACACACACCACACACAAAACAACCAACCACAACTACCACACACCACAACACACCACACAAAACAACACAAAAAACACACTACACCACACCACACCACACCACAACACACGCACACACCAAACAACACACCACCAACACCACACCACACACACCCGCACTACCACCAAAACGACACCAGACCAAACACCACCCAACCACACACCACACCACAACACCACACAACACCACACCACAACAACCACTCCAACAAACACCGACCACCCACACCACAACCTCCAAACCGACACCAACACCACACCCACGAACATCCACACCACCCCACATCCCAGAAAACACACCAGACCACACACCACAACACCACCCACCACCACACCACACCACACACGACCACCACCACACGCACACACCACCCACACCACACTACACACCACACCACCACACCACACACACAACACACCACCAACCACACCACAGCAACACCAACCACACCACACACCACCACCCACACACAGCCACACCACAGGGGGGCACACCACACCACAACACAGCCACACACCTAACAACCACCCCCACACACGCAAGCATCCTACACCCCCCCGCCCCCGCCAACCCACACACACCAACACACACCACACAACACAGCCACCACACCACAACACCACCACACACCACACCACCACACACACACGACCACCACACCTACCAGAACCACACAACCCAAACCACCACACCAACCACACCAACAACACACCCCACACACCACACACACAGGCACACACACGCACAAAACACCAAACACACACCATCTCCCCAAACAACCATCATCCACACACACACACCACAACCACCAAAAACACACACACAATAAACCCCATCCACACCACCACCCCACACCACACCCCACCCAACACACACCACACACACCAAACCACACCATTACCATACCATACCATACCATTACCACACCACACCACACCTACCATCCCATACCATACCATACCATACCATACCATACCATACCATACCACACCACACCATCACCACCACACCACACCACACCCACACCACACCATCTTACCCCACCCCACTCTACCCTACTCCTACCCCACCCCACCAGTTAAACCCTAGAGTCTTCCTAGACATATCTGCTGGTGGTCAACATCTGGGTCGCCTTATTCTGGAGCTTAAAGCAGATGTAGTACCCAAGACTGCAGAGGTGATTCTTCTGTCGCTTCTGTTGATTCTGTCGCTATTGTTGATTCTGTCGCTTCTGTCGCTTCTGTCACTTACGTTGATTCTGTCGCTTATGTCGATTCTGTTGATTCTGTCGCTTATGTCCATTCTGTTGATTCTGTCGCTTATGTCGATTCTGTTGATTGTACCTTAGGTTCGATTCTGGGATTCTGTCGCTTATGTCGAATTCTGTTGATTCCGTGCTTCTGTCGATTCTGTTGATTCTGTCGCTTATGTCGATTCTGTTGATTCTGTCGCTTATGTCGATTCTGTTGATTCTGTCGCTTATGTCGATTCTGTTGATTCTGTCGCTTATGTCGATTCTGTTGATTCTGTCGCTTATGTCGCTTATGTCGATTCTGTCGCTTATGTCGATTCTGTTGATTCTGTCGCTTATGTCGATTCTTTGATCGTCGTTATGGCGCTTATGTCGATTCTGTCGCTTATGTCATTCTGTTGATTCTGTAGACTTATGTCGATTCGTTGATTCTGTCGCTTATGTCGATTCTGTTGATTAGTCGCTTATGTCGATTCTGTGATTCTTCGCTTATGCGATTCTGTTGATTATGCTCCCTTAGTCGATTCTGTTGATTCTGTCGCTTATGTCGATTCTTGTTGATTCTGTCGCTTATGTCGATTCTGTTGATTCTGTCGCTTATGTCGATTCTGTTGATTCTGTCGCTTATGTCGATTCTGTTGATTCTGTCGCTTATGTCGATTCTGTTGATTCTGTCGCTTATGTCGATTCTGTTGATTCTGTCGCTTATGTCGATTCTGTTGATTCTGTCGCTTATGTCGATTCTGTTGATTCTGTCGTTATGTCGATCTGGTGATTTGTCGCTTATGTCGATTCTGTTGCTTATGTCGCTTATGTCGATTCGGTTGATTCTGTCGCTCATGTCGATTCTGTTGCTTCTGTCGCTTATGTTGATTCTGTTGATTCTGTCGCTCATGTCGATTCTGTTGATTCTGTCGCTTATGTGCGAGTCTGTGATATGTCCTTAGTCGATTCTGTTGATTTGCGCTTATGTCGATTCTGTGATTCTGTCGCTTATGTCGTTCTGTTGATTCTGTCGTTATGTCTAATTCTGTTGATTCTGTGCTTATGTCGATTCTGTTGATTCTGT
>JACBWV010000472.1:5154632-5222132 GCA_013435795.1 Chlamydomonas sp. ICE-L
CAGCCACACCACCCAACACCAAACAAACGCCACCAAAAACACACCAAAACCACATTAAAACACACCTCAAACTACCACATCACACCACACGTATGGTTATCATTAGGTATGTATGGGTATGGGGGTAGCATAGCATGGTATAATTTGTACCTACAATGCATGGTTTATTGATATGGTATGACATGGTGCAGTGTAGCATGGCATGTTATGGTTTATACCTGCATGCATGGTAACTTGGTAGTATGTTGGTCGTATAACATGTGTGTGGCATAGCATGGTATATTGGTATGGTCTCTCATGGTGCAGCATAGCATGGCATGTTATGGGTTATACCAACATGCATGATACAAATGTATATTGGTGTGGTATGGCATGGTGTAGCATGGCATGGTATGGTTTAAACCTACATGCATGTTAGCATGGTAGTAGGGTGTGCTATGGCATGGTGTAGTATAGCATGGCATGGTATGGTGTATTCCAGCATGCATGATACAATGTCCTAATGGTGTGTTATGGCATGGTGTAGCATAGCATGGTATGGTTTGTACCTACTTGCATAGTATATTGGTATGGCATGGCATGGTGCAGCATAGCATGGCATGCCATGGTTTAGATATATTATATATGTTGTATGTATGCTTTAGGCCTCTGATGACCCCCCTAGGTTCCACGTGTCTCATTGTACATTAGTTTGTCTCTCTCCATCTTTGCTGATGATCCCAGCAAACTTTGCACCCAAACAGTTGGCTCGTAGTTGGAGTGCGCTTAATTAGAGATATCAGCATTACAGCGGTCATGATCCTTCTCAAAAGTTTTCAAATGTTGTGTAGCTTATTCTGCTATGAGGACCTACTTACTCCACTACTTGAAACTCCCAGCCTCCCTCCTCTCACTTTCTCGCATTCTGCATATCAACTATTTCTCGACTATTTGCCCCATGTCCTGCCCGTGACTTCTAATGTGTTTAGGGTTAAGTTGCTTAGTGGGTTGAATGCCAGCGGTTGACCATAATTCAGATGCCACGTGTCCAGGCTGTCGAGACTATGTGTTCAATCCTACGCACGCCTGGGACACGCCCAGCTGACTCTACAACCTCATTGGCAAAACACGTGTCCGACCGCAAATCACACTGCGAAATCGTAATACGATGTTGTATTAGGCAACAAGCGGCTTGTGTCCTGGGGGTCCCGAATGAAATGCCATAAATGTGGGGAATGAAGCCACATCAAGCTTGTATGCGGCTGACCGAACAAATTCAACTATACCTCTAATTGGTTACATTTCCTGTGCATGAACTGCTTGCAAATAAAGTCCATCTACAAGACAGTCCAGGCACGTTTAATACTCCTTCAAATTTAATAACCCTACAAAATGTCAATTGTCGTAGTAAATGAAGCTACATCCATCGATTTAATTCAACTAAATCCAAATATATTAAATTAAAATGAATACAATTCAAATCAATTAAATGCATTCAATTCAAGTCGATACAACACAATTTTGATTATATCAAATTAATTAAATCAATTTTAATTGATTAATTAATTAATTAACTAATTCATACAATAATAAAAATATACAATTACAATTTTAATTAAATACAGATTATTTAAAACATTTTCATTCGGGACGCGCCTCCAGGCGCCCTTTATTTGAAGAGGGATTAGCCCCATTAAATGTCCGTCCGTTAGTTAGTGTGTCACAAACCATTTTTCAGGTTTTATGAAAAACATACAAAAAAATGAACATTCTATATTTTTGATGAATTATAAGACATTTTTATACCGGACGAATTCTGACCAGAGCACATCTAAGCATCGCAATTCACGAAAAGGTGCTCAGCTTGGGCCAAAAAGTTACAATTCACGGTTAACAATTTGATTTAAGGGTGTTTTAAGCTATCAATTCAAATTTGAACCACGTAAACACATGCGTATACATAGGTTTGGGAACAGAATAGTCGTCAAAAAACCAAGGCGCAACATGTACGCATCACAATGGACTAAACATTCCCCTAGGGCACTTGCTAAAATTAGCCCACGGACCCCACCTCAGGGCCGTGCGTGGGGCAGGGGCGGGGGCCACTGGGCGGGGTCGGGGGCAGGGGCGGGGGCGGGGGCAGGGGCAAGCCACGCCACCTGCCGCTGGCCCAAAACCCGTTCAGGAGGACGGGACATACCGTTCACGGGGGCAGGGGCAAGCCACGCCACCTGCCGCTGGCCAAAAACCCGTTCAGGAGGACGGGACATACCGTTCACGTCTGGGCTGGGCCGAAACATGCAATATCTTGTACAAATCCCGTAAAATCAACCATACACCTAATTGGCCTCATTTTTCTTGCAACAAATTCTTTAAAAAATAGCCAATCTACATACATGCATTTCATTACAATACAGAAACGTTCAATACTGCTTAAAAATCAACAACCCTTCAAAAAATCTCTTTTTCGTCACTTTATAGTTAACAATGCTACATCATCAATCGAATCATTGGAAGTCAATTAATTTAATGCCTCCAGGCGCCCTTCAAATTCAATCCTATTCGAATTGATAAAATTAAAAGCAATTACATGCATTCAAATCACGTAAATTAAATTATATTAAATGGAAAGGAATAAATCGAATTAAAATAAAACAACATTAAATACAATTCAATTTAATTAATATATTACATTAAATTAAGGATTCGAATAATTTCATTCGGGACGCGCCTCCAGGCGCCCTTAATGTGTAAGTCCATCTGTGTGTGTGTCTGCGTGTGTTTGTAAGTGTTCCTTCTGCAAGTGCATTCTGGTACCCAATACACTGAAACACAAACTGCATGCACATACACACACAAACATAAATACACTAACACAAATACACATACCACATACAAACAAAAACATAAATACACAAACCGCAAACACACACAAAATAAATACACAAACACAGACACCAACGGAATAAATAGAAAAACACTAACACACAAACCGCACACACACACGCACACGAACACCATACACATGCAAGTACAAATAAACATAACACACACAAGCACAGAAAAACAAGCACACACAAGCACACAAGCACACACATCGACCACCACCATCACCACCCCACCTTAATCCATCTTACTCCCAGGCCCCCCCCCCCACACACACAGATGGACCGCCACTACCACCCCCACCTTGAACCCCGACCTCCCCCCACACACACTGACGTACCGGTGATCAGAACATACTTGCTGCTGGATGCAAACACTCCAACCGAGCGAAGACGTTTACTACTTAGGAGGAGGAGGAAGATGGAGTACTCTCGGGTACCCTATGCTGTAAACCGGGAGAAATCGCCGCAGGACCACTCTAAACCCGCATACAGACTGGCAAACTGAACGAATAAACCAAATTATTGAGGACATGATCCGACATTACGCCGGACCATACCACGATGATTGGGACAAGTCCCTGGCACTCGTGGAATTTGCCATCAATAATTATTGGCAGGAAAAACGTACGAGGATTCCCAAATCATGACCTGATACTGATACGGATTATCAGCGCAGTACCACTCTATGCCTGATGACTCTACGTGAGTCCTAGGACGAACTCCTAGAGGGAAGAGTGTAAGGGTACATATAGGTATTTGAACTAGGGAATCAGTACTCTGGCATCTATATAACTCCTTTGGCGAATGTGTGTATGTATGTTACAGTCCAGGGGTAGGCCAAATAGGCTAAAGGGACTTGCCCAACCTTATAGGAAGGGCTTAAAAAGAACAAGCACTAATGAACTGAGCCCCAAACAATCGTTTAACCGACGGGGGACCTGAGTTCGTGCTACAGTGATAATTTAATTCTACAATATTAATAAATCATCATCTCAGCTGGGATTATAATTTCATTGAGCGCTTATTATCGCATTTTTTATAAATTGAATAAATTGAAGTATTTCCATCCTTCAAATTTTATTCACCGGGTCTTACCGGTTCACCTAGAGTGACTTAGAGTGCACAGGTCTCCCGCCCTGCTGCACTGTACTGCAGTGCCGCTGCCAGCTATGGCACGGACTCTGATGCCGGTACCCTGAGGTACCGCGCCATCTCAGTACGTCCTCCTAGCGCATTGATTGAATGCTTTATCTAACTGTAAAGATCTTATCCTTACTGACTTCCCCTCGTCTCTGTGCTCTGCACATAACTCCGGAAACTCACAGGTTTTGGTCCCTTCGCCGCTAGATTGGCCTTGCTTTAACGGTATTCCGAGCAAAGGACATTTTGATTGTTGTCGTGCGGAACGCTACATTTGAAAGGATCGAGTAAGGCTCTCCACCCCTGTGACAAGAACCTCCCCGTCGGGACACCTTTCTTGTGCGCAACCATCATCCGCATCTGGATTGATTACGCTCCATTGAGCCTCAAGCTGTCTTCCAGCAACCCCACTGACAACACAAGACCCCAAGACCACTGCGCCCCCCCCCCCCCCCCCCCCCCCCCCCCCCCCACACACACTTTCCCACGTCCCGTTGCATCAGCAACCTCCGCCGCTCTCAACCGCCTCACACTCTCCCACGTCCCGTTGCATCAGCAACTCCGCCGCTCTCTATCGCTCCTCACTTCCCAACGTTGCTTCGCTACCGCTATGAGGCCTGCTGCAACCAACCAGAAGGAGCCACTTCAAACCTTCATCTTCCACCAACACTTCTTTGAGTATTGGATTGAGTCCATGGAAGCTGAACTTAAGGTATCTGAATGCTACTTTCCCCCTGGATCCAACAAACTACCTAAGTTTCAGATTGAGTACATCCGTGCGCATCTATCAGAACAGATCAGAAAAGACCACAAACACCACAATGATCCAGATGACTTTCTATTAGCACTCAAATCCAAATACGACCTCACATCCAAGGCTCGACAGCAAACACCTGTCGCAGCCGAATCTGTTGCATCCATTGTCCACACATACGAAGGAATGGCACGATCTACCTCACCCACATCTAAAACACCATCGTATGCCCTCAATGCTTCCCAACGCACATATCGGATGGCAGTAAACTGGATCATGGACACAGGAGCTACCTCCCACATGACAGGAAACGAATCGCTGTTATTTGACATAACATACATATTTCCTCATATCAAAGTTCAAACTGCATCAGGATACACTTCCATTACCAGATCTGGAAACGCCCTCATCAGAGGAGACAATGGCAAGATTCACAACCTCAGGAATGTCCACCTCAATGATGACCCAGATACACCTAACCTTATATCCATGGCAGCAGCCATCAAATCAAACCCCACTATGTCAGTTAATTTTGACTCACAGGCCTGCACCATGACCATCAATAACGAAGTTATAATCACTGGGTCAAAAAACAAAAACCTCTACCTCACTCCTGTCCTTGAACCTGACAAGACCCTTATCCATGGGACATGTCTGAACATCGCTATGGCCGCTATTTCCAGAACCACACCTCAAACAGCAGAACTCCTTCACATAAGATATGGCCACCTTGCCTACAGCACTTTAGGTAGACTCATTTCTGAAGACATGGTCACAGGCACAGATGTCACTACTGCAGCCTGCAACAAAATGAAAAAGCATACTTGTGAAATATGTGTCCTCTCTAAAATGGACAAGAACCCCTACCCCACATCATACACACGTGCTAAAAGACCCATGGCCATACTCCACATTGACATGAGTGGAAAGATGAAAGTGCCTAGTTTGAATGGCAGCCTGTACTTCCAAGGCATTCTAGATGACCACTAAAAGTATTCCATAGTCACTTTCCATAAAAACAAACACACTGTACCCAAAGAAACCATACATGAACTGAAACGGTATGAAGTTCTCATAGATAACAAGATAGGCACTATTTTCTGTGACAATGGATCCGAATACACCTGCAAACACTTCCAAAACTGGTGCAAAAAGAAAGGTATTACCCTCAACTTCACAGTCCCTGGCAATCCCTCCACTATCTAACGTTGCAGCAGAGCGCCTCAACCGTACACTGCATGACAGAAGCGTTGCCCTCCTCATCTCATCCAAATTTCCTGAAAGGTACTGGGCTGAAATGGTGAAAAATGCTAGCATCCTAAGAAATCTCAGCCCAACATCTGGCTCAGACAAAACTCCCTATGAAATGTTCCATGGAGTCAAGCCTAAGATTGATCACCTCAGAACCATTGGATGCACAGCCTATGTCCACATAGCACCCAAATCAAGGACATGGAAGTTTGCACCATCAGCCAAAATCACAAGACTCATTGGTTACTCACACATCAGAAAGGCTTACAGAGTTGTAGACTCCAACCATAAGATTTTTGATGCTAGAGACATCACCTTCAATGAGTCTGAGAACCTGGCGGGACAGAAAGGATTCCCAGGCCCAGATGCTGTTATACTAGGCATGTACGAAGAAGACACCCCTGTTGAACCTGATGAAGACACTCCCTCACCCTCCCATTCCCCCTCAGAAATCAAAGACTATGTAGCTTTACGGGAAAGGAACAAGGCAAACCGGGGAGCATGGGGATCACCAGAAGATATAGATAGATGATAGCTACCTGCCCAGCTCCATGCATCAGCAAGGGTCCATTCCACCACAAAATAGTGCATACCAACACAACAACACTGTTGAACAAGGAAATGAACACAACCCTACACAATCTCAAACAAATGACCTCCCCAACCTCATGGCAGCACAAAACAATGCACCAGCACATGCACCCTCTTCTCCTGCACCAGCACAACAAGCCACTACTACCCCTCCACCAGAAACCACTCTGACACAACCCCGCCGTAGTGGAAGAGAAAGGCATGCACCAAATCACCTAGCATTCTTAGCTGCAGACCAGATAGTCAAACCAAAGAATGAAAGAGAAGCACTGGCTGGCCCTCAAGCTAAATAATGGAAGTCTGCCATGAATGAAGAATTAGCAGCACTAGCAGAGATGAACACCTGGACATTAGCAGAACTCCCACATGGATCCAAATCCATTGGAACTAAATGGGTATTTGATATCAAGCAATCAGTGGATGGCCAACTTGTCAGATACAAAGCCCGTTTAGTAGCAAAAGGATATGCCCAACGCCCTGGCATGGACTATGATGAAGTCTTTGCACCAGTTGCCAAACATGCTACCATCCGGTACATCCTGTCCATGGCTGCAGATCCCTCAGCACACCTTGCCCAACTTGATGTCTCCACAGCATTCCTCAATGGAGTAGTAGAAGAGGAACTGTATTGTTCTCAACCCCCAGGATTTGAACAAGACCACAGGGTGTGCCGCATGTGGAAATGCCTCTATGGTCTGAAGCAAGCATCACGGCAATGGTATCTAAAAGTCAAGGAAGACATGACAGCCATTGGCTTCAGAGAGGTCAATGTTGACCAGGGCCTATTCCTGCTCCCTGGACCAACAACAAGACCCCTCATCTGGGTCCTCCTCTGGGTGGATGACTTCCTCCTACTGTCTTTTGACAAGGACATCCTACAGCAGTACAAAGAAACCATCATGACGCTCTACAAGACCCGAGACCTTGGTGAACCATCCGTCTTTGCAGGCTATGAGATCACCAGAGATGCAATTGCTGGAACACTCCACATCTTATCTGTCATTCCAGGTTCACACAAGACCTACTCAGAGCGCACAGCATGCTCCCTGAGCCCAACAGCACCAGGTTCCCTATTCCCCTCCAGCCTGATGCCCCACTCCCTTACCCTGAAAAGGACACCCCAGACACTGGTCTTCCCCTTGCACAGATTGTAGGATCCCTCAACTACCTGGCAGTCAACACCAGACCTGACATTGCCCAAGCTGTCAACAGGTTGGCCAGGCACAGTTCCCACCCCCTACATGACCACATGGAAGCTGCAACTGGTATCATTAAATACCTCTCCAACACCCCTGACCATGGGATCGCCTACACCCACTCCAAGAAGTTCCTCACTGGATATTGTGACTCTGACCATGCTGCCTGCCCTATCACAAGGAAGTCCACAACAGGCTATCATGTGTTCCTCAACCAGGGAGGTGCCATCTCATGGGCATCCAAAATCCAGGCATCTGCCACTGCCCTGTCCACCACAGAAGCTGAATTCATGGCAGCCACCTCTGCTGCCCAAGAAGGAATGTGGTTGAGGAAACTGCAATTCTCTGCCACAGGTACCATGCCCCCTGCCCTCACCATTAATGGTGACAACCAAGCTGCACTCAGTGCATGGAACCAAGAGAAGCTCTCCTCAAGGCTCAAGCATATGGAAACAAGATTCTACTTCCTCAAGGAGCAATCCAAGAAAGAAGGCATCAAGCTCAACTGGATTCCCACTGCTGCCAACATGGCTGACATGCTCACCAAAGCCTTGCCCAGATCCAAATTCTGTGCATTCAGAGAACAGATTGGCTGCACTGGAAAGCTCAAGCTTGATTTATCTTGTCTTTAGTCCTGCAACTGCTTGAAACCTCTCTGAGTCCAGACTAGATTTCCTGCCAGATCCAAGACCCAGACTTTTCATAAATATTGATTGATTGCATCATTACTGACTGCTTTCTTCTATTTTAGTTTAGATCTGGACAGAGTGCCCCACACATTCTTGAACCATCTCCTGCTCATACCAGAAACGTGCCTAATCCACTATGGATCATCCCCACAAACCCAGGTGCTGACTTTTCCTAGATTTCATATAGATCCTCTTCAATCAGTTTTCAAAGTCTGCCAAGTCTTATTTCAAATAGCATGACTGCTTATGAATATCCCTAGTCCCTCGAGTTTTTCTTTAAAATCCTCTAATTCCCGGAATTCTCCAATATGAAGAATACCAGGAATTGGGGGGGATGTTATTCACCGGGTCTTACCGGTTCACCTAGAGTGACTTAGAGTGTAACAGCTCAGGATGCACTTAGCAGCTTGAGGGGTTAGTCTAGTGTAACAGGCTACGTGATGTATGTTTATGTGTAAGTCGATATGCGTAAGCTAGCAGAACAGTAAGGGGGTTGCCTAGGTATGGGATGTAGAGTAGCTTGGAAAGAACGTCTTCGTGGTAGGAGTAGAAGGGTTCGTTCCGAGTAGCTCGCTCGTGTCTATGTACGCAACGTGTGCGTTGTGAGAGATGAGGCAGTACATGGGTATCACTCGGGGAAGTTGACAGATCGCTAAATGCGTACGAGCGCAGCGGAATGCACGCGGAACGCACTCGGGGTCCGCGATTAGTCATAGTCCTTTAATGACCTGGCACTTCTGACTCTAGCGGTAAGCCCTATACCCGCGTCGTGTGTAGCTCAGAATCCCGAGACATTTCGCCTGCATTTCGCCAAGGCGGATTGTCGTCGAAATGTCTCAGACTTCTGAGATATTTCGACGGCATATCGCCACGCACGGCGGCTTGCGCACGGTAATGAGGCGAAATGTTCGGTCTTCTGAGACATTTCGCCTGTACTTCGCCTGCAGGGCCGTTTGGGCATGGTGGTCGGAGAGGTCACATTTTCAGGAATATTTTCTAGGAGCATTTCTCAATTACATCAGGAGTCGAGAAGATAGATTACATACATAATAAACTATGCATCCATTAACCTATTGATCTACCTATATATCTATGTAAGCATCCTTACACATGTACATCCACTACAGCCCATATATTTCCTCTATATCCATTAACCATAGATAGACAGCAAGCAAAAACGAGCAGCCAAATTGCTGACTGGAGCCATGTAGCTAATTAAGTTCAAGTACAAGTATATACGCAGCCAGCAGGCATCTATCTATTTGTCTACTTATTATGAAAACATAGGCCTATATATCCACCAAGAAGAAACGCCCAATCAAAGCTATACATCTATATATATTCGCTGATTCTATTTTATATTTCCATCTTCAGCATGTGTAGTTCCTTCGTGGCAACAATCTTCATCGCAGCCGTAGCATTTCCATCCATCCTTTTGCCCTGCAAGACATGCAAAGCAGGGCATGCGTTAGAGAGCAACCAATGGCAGGGTTAATGGCAAGGGGCAGGACGGTGATGAGCAGAGCATGGCATGCGTTACATAGCAACCAATGGCAGGGAGCATGGCAAGGGGCATGCATGTGCTAAACAGAGCAGAGCAGGCATTATAGAGCAATGAATGGCAGGGAGCACGGTAAGGGGCATGGATGCGATAAGCAGATCAGGGCATGTGTTAGAGAGCAAAGCAGGGAAGGGAGCAAAGTACGCCTGGAAAGTGATGATCAGAGAAGGGCATGCGTTCAAGAGGAAGGAAGGGAAGGGAGCACGGCAAGGGGCAGGACCACAGTGATGAGCATAGTAAGGCATGCATTTGAGAACCAAGAGCATAGATAATGGCAATTGCCAGTATCCATGCCCCTCTTTAACGCCTGCCCTGCTCTGCTCATCACTGTCGTCCTGCCCTTTGCCATTATCCCTGCCCCTCTTTGCTCTCTGACGCCTGCCCTGCTCTGCTCATCACTGTCGTCCTGCCCCTCGCCATTATCCCTGCCCCTCTGTCAGCATGAATTGCGGTGCTCTCACGCGTTTTATGACTTGGTGACTACTTATGTACTTCCTTAGAACTATCGGTCCTGACAGTACTATGTCAGCTTACTGTTGACTGCGTCATCGGTTCTTCTGACACGCGCTGTCTAACCTGTACCCTGATCAGGTTCCAGGCTACCGCCCCCCTTTCCTCCGCTGGTGTCCCTTTATGGTTCCACTATCTTTTGTAATAATTATTCTCGTCTCCGCATTTATAGATTGGCGTGCTGCACACACTAAGTCCACTCTCCGGAGTGTTATCCAAGCTGATAGGTTATACGGTCCCTCATTTACTACCACTGCTTTGCGATGCAACTTCCGCGAGGGCCTCCCGCTAATTTTGAGAAACTCCACGACAAGAATGGAGAATCTTGGACGCGCGGGATGCGCAGTGTCATTATAAGCAATGGCTGCGACCGTGTCCTTCCTAAGGAGGACCCGGGTCCTCTTGATGATTGGCTAGACGTCTGTGCACCAGCTGCCTCTGCTAGCGGTCATGAGAGTCCTTCCGCCATCGTGGAAGTGACCCCCCCCAATCAATCCTCCACCTTTACGGCTCCTTCTGCTACTGTCCGACGTCTCTCTCCTGAGATTGAGGACGTTCTGATGCGACTCTGCTGTGGCTCTGCTCGGGATATCTTTTTGCATATCCGGAGGCAGCAGTCCGATGCCCTTGCCTCGCGTGTCCCTCTCTTGCTGAAGGAGTATCATGCTTCGGCCATGGGCACTCATGAGCAGGTTGACGCTTTCTTTCGTCGGGTTCGCGGTATGTGCACTGACCTGCGCAGTGCTGGGTTTCCGCAGACTCAGCGTCACGCCATGGGCATTATAGTTCAAGGTGCGAGTCTGCCCCGGTTCGAAACGCTGCGGATTAAGTATGGTATCCTGATATACAACCAGCAACCTGTTGAGTACTGGTCCTGTCTAGAGGAATATAGGCAGCTAGATATTCTTAACATAGCGCTCCCTCAGTCGGATTCCAGGCATCCTGGTTGGTCCCGGACCGCTCCTCAGTTTCCTGCTAATGCTGCATTTCAGCGGCGGCAGAAGACTGGTGGTGGTTCTGGGTCGAACAAGAGGCGCCTGGAATGCACCTGGGGACCATGCCCCCACAAGGATGGTCACTCGGAGGACCGTTGCTGGACGAAGTTCCCTGCCCTGCGAAGGGTCCCTGGTCGTGCAGAACCAACGCTTCCTTCACCGTTGCCTGCTAACCTGGCCCTTCCAGGTCACCTTACTCCAAAGCAATTGTCTTCCTTGCAGGCTCAAATTGATGGGTTTGCTATGCAGAAGTAGCAGGTAAGCCCTGTCCTATTCTCCTGCACCTCTAGGTTCTCAAATGTGTGTAGTCCGAGCCTGTCTGAGGGGGTCTGGCATGTGGATTCTGGAGCTGGAATGTCCATCACAGGTGATAGATCTTTGTTCACTGTGTTTGATGTTCCACTGAATCTGCCATCAGTTCGATTTGGTGATGGTGTGGTTCAACGGGCAGTAGGTAAGGGATCCATTGAGTTATGTAGTGATTGGTTACCAACACCAATCATTCTAACTAATGTTCTCTACATACCTCACTGTCCGGTGAACCTCCTGTCAGTAAATGCTGTGGCTCATTCTCTCCACTGCAAGATTTCTTTTGATAGTATTAGTTGCACTGCCACTCAGGGCTCTTCTATTCTCTGGTCCTTCCCTGCCTCCAGTGATGGTGTTTACAAGTTTGCATGTAGGCCTTGTTACACCACCAGTGGCTGTTCGTTTGGTGCTGACAATTACCCAGCTTTTGCACTTGATGTTGATGAGGACGGTGGAGTTGTTATCCCTACCACTCCTGAATGGCTGTGGCATAGGCGGCTGGGTCACCCCGGCTATGATGCCATGCACAGACTTGTCAAGAAGGGTATGGTTAAGAACTTACCCCTCTCACTCAACCAGGTCCAAAAACTGGCTAAGATCCCTTGTGATGCTTGTCAAAAGGCTAAGGGCAAACGTCTCCCTTTTCCTAAAGCAAGCACTACTCCGATCAATGCACCTCTCCAACGCCTTCACTTGGACATCATGGGGCCAGTTCATATTAGAGGTCTGCGTGGGGAGTTTTATATTCTGTGCCTCACAGACCAACACTCTGGCTATGCTGAAGTGTTGTGCTTGAGGACCAGGGATGAAGCTCCCTTAGCAGTTCAGACTATCATCCTCAGATGGATGAATCAGCTGCACGGATTTGCCTTTAAGTGCCTGAGGTCTGACAGGGCTAAGGAGTTTATAGTAAAGTGGTTTGAGGATTGGCTGATATCGGTTGGGGCAGTGCATGAGTTATCTTTGGCATACACTGCACAGCAGAATGCAACTGTGGAGAGGTACAATGGGGTCTTACAGTCTATAGCTAGGAGCATCCACCTGGAGTCAAAGCTAACTAAGTCTTTCTGGCCCTATGCCTTCCTAGCTGCGTGTTACCTTCGTAATCGCTTGCCCAATCAGGGAGATAAGACTCCTCATGAGCTTTTCTTTGGGGTTCAGCCTGATGTGTCGATGTTGCGCGTGTTCGGATGCCCTTGCTACGTTACGTTAGTCAATGGGAAGAAGCGCAACAAGCTGGACGAAAGGGCGTTATCTGGTAGACTGGTTGGGTATTCCCTGGTGAGTAAGGGTTATTTTGTTTGGGTTCCTAAGTTGCGCCAGGTAGTAGAGAGTCGTGATGTACTCTTCTATGAGCAGTTTGATCATAACTGTATTCCTGGGCTATCTCCCTATGACGGGTCGCCGTATGTCTCTCGCATCCCTGCCGCTATCAACGGACATATGCCTGTGCCTACGGTTAATTCCCTTGACCCTTTGCTAACCCCAATTGTCGACCGCTGCCCTGATCATGGGATGACCTTGCGTCCCAGGTCAGGGGCTGATGGTGCTGTATTGTGTGTGAAGGCACTGGGCGGGCGAGATTCTGCAGTTCTTTCAGATAAAATCTTAGCCGAATCGCAGGGGGTCGCCAGGCCCTCCTCTGCGCCACATTTCGTCGGTGAAGATTTAGGATTACGACAGCCTTCGATCATAGTGGTACCTGGATCAGGTCCATTGACTAATAGTCGCCAACCTCCGACCACCTCGGATGGCTCGCGGGTGTCGTTCATTCAGACGCCTCCTGTCGTCCCTGGTGGATTACTCGGGTCAAGGCCATGTGATGAAGTAGCCGTTGCCGATAGTGCAAGTGATGATCTGGAACACTGGTCGGGTTCCGATACTGCGTATGGCTGGGGTGTTCCGGTCGACCCAGGCTTCGTTGATATAGAGGCAAATAAGGCCGGCCCTGTTCAACCAGGCAGTAGTTCTGCGCTGGGGGCTATACTACCGGTTACTGCTGATACTGCTGATATCCCCGCTGCTCATGTACAAGTACACTGCTTGTACGTGGGAGCATACATTTCCACTTCCACTGAACTGACCTTCAAAGCTGCCATGCTTCCCACCAGCCCTGACAGGGATCAATGGCTCCTTGCTATGAAGGATGAGATGGCGTCCCTACATGCCCATGGCACTTGGGCGCTCACTCCACTGCCTCCTAAACAGAGGGTCCTGTCTGGCAGGTGGTTATTTGTGAAGAAGGTTGGGGTTGATGGTTCTATTCGCTTCAAGGCACGTTTTGTGGTTCGTGGTTTTCTGCAGCGTCCTGGGTTGGATTTTCATGATGTATATGCCCCCGTTTCTTCTAAAGCAGGTCTGAGGGTGCTCCTGGCTGCCATCACTCATAGGAAGATGTTTGTTCGGCAGCTGGACATCAAGACTGCATTTCTGAATGCTCCCCTTGAACCTGGTCTGGACCTGTACTGCCACCAGCCTGAGGGCTTTAAGGTACTTGGTCCTAACGGTGTTCCCCTTGTGTGCAAGCTGATCAAGTCCCTTTATGGTTTGAAACAGGCGCCCAGGGCTTGGAGTATGGATGTCAAGCGGGTTTTGGTTGCACATGGTTTTATTATGTGCAAGGCGGAACCTGCTCTGTATTTTAGGAGGGATTCTAATGGTGGGTGGAGCTATGTCCTAACCTATGTTGATGATTTTATCTGTGCTTTTAGTGAGCTGGATAGGTATGTTTTGCTGATCAAGGCTATGGAGAAAGCTGGCTGGGAGGTCAAAGAGATGGGTGTGCCGGTTCAGTTCCTCTCCTTGGACATGGCTTGTACACTTGACTCTGACGGCAGGTGTGTTCAGATCAACCTCTCCCAGCACTCCTACATTGTTGATCTGGTGGAGCAGTTTGGTCTGACTGCTGCTGCCAAGCCCAGGTTTGGTGCCCCCATGGACAAGTCCACCGTCACTGACCCACCTGGAGAACCCCTGTCCTCTAATAGCCAGTACCTCTCTCTTGTTGGTGCTTTGCTATACCTGGCTACTTGCACCAGGCCTGATATTGCCTTTGCTGTGAGCTACCTGTCCAGGTTTTCTGCTCACCCTACCGTCCCCCTGTGGGGGGCAGCCAAGCGTTTGCTTTTGTATTTGAGGTCACATTCCCACCTGGGACTCACTTACACACACAGCCCTGATTTCTCTTTTACTGTCTTTAGTGACTCATCCTTTGCTGATGATGGGTCTGACAGGAGATCTCAGACTGGCTTTGCTGTCCTGGCTGGAGGGTGCATAGTGAACTGGATGAGCAAGAGGCAGCCTACAGTTGCCATTAGCTCTTGTGAGGCTGAGTATCAGGCCCTGTCTCAGGCTGCCAGGGAGGTGCAATGGTTGAAGAAGTTGAGGGTGGATCTGGGTCTGCCTTGTGATTTAGTTACCATTCAGGGTGACAACATAGGGTCTCTGAGATGGGCCAATGACTGGCAGCTCCTCCCTCGCAGCAAGCACATTGATGTTATTCATCACTACATCAAGGAGCTGGTGGAGGACGGTTCACTAGATGTTGCCTATGTTAACACCAAGGACAACTGTGCTGACCCCTTCACCAAGCCCCTTGATCCTGCTGTGCTCTGGAGGTTTATGCGGATGCTTGGGATGACCGCTTCTTCTTAGGGTATATAATTTTTTTTTTTGTTACATCGGTTTCTTTGGTTATCATTGTATGGCATTAGGTTCCTATTCCCGGATCGGGTTTTCTATACCGTTGTTACCCATCTTTGATATTCGGTTTTCATCCTTTTCTAACTTGGCAAATTTTGGTTTTTGCCGTGTTTCATTCCTTCCTATAAACCTTTGGGTTTCCATTTGAAGTTCTCTCGAATTTTCGGAGTTCTTTGATTTTTTTTTTTTTTTTCAATCTGTTACATATAGTTCTATGTCACCAGTGCCATAGGTGGAGAAGTAGTATTGTATGTCACCTGTGTCATAGGTGGAGTGTCAGCATGAATTGCGGTGCTCTCACGCGTTTTATGACTTGGTGACTACTTATGTACTTCCTTAGAACTATCGGTCCTGACAGTACTATGTCAGCTTACTGTTGACTGCGTCATCGGTTCTTCTGACACGCGCTGTCTAACCTGTACCCTGATCAGGTTCCAGGCTACCGCCCCCCTTTCCTCCGCTGGTGTCCCTTTATGGTTCCACTATCTTTTGTAATAATTATTCTCGTCTCCGCATTTATAGATTGGCGTGCTGCACACACTAAGTCCACTCTCCGGAGTGTTATCCAAGCTGATACCCTCTTTGCTCTCTGACGCCTGACCTTCTCTGCTCATCACTGTCGTCTTGCCCTTTGACATTATCCCTGCCCCTCCTTGCTCTCTAACGCCTGGCCTGCTCTGCTCATCACTGTCGCCTTGCCCCTTTCCATTATCCCTGCCCCTCTTTGCTCTCTAACGCCTGCCCTGCCTTGTTCATCACTGTCCTCCTGCCCCTTGCCATTATCCCTGCCCCTCTTTGCTCTCTAACGCCTGCCCTGCTCTGCTCAACACTGTCCTCCTGCCCCTTGCCATTATCCCTGCCCCTCTTTTCTCTCTAACGCCTTCCCTTCTCTGCTCATCACTGTCATCCTGCACCTCGCCATTATCCCTGCCCCTCTTTGCTCTCTAACACCTGCCCTGCTCTGCTCATCAATGTCGTCCTTCCCCTCGCCATTATCCCTGCCAGCTGGTTTGTACTCACGAGAGTAAAGAGGGGCAGGGATAATGGCAAGGGGCAAGACGACAGTGATGAGCAGAGCGGGGCAGGCGTAAGAGAGCAAAGAGTGGCAGGGATAATGGCAAGGGGCAAGACGAGAGTGATAAGCAAAGCGGGGCAGGCGTAAGAGAGCAAAGAGGGGCAGGGATAATGGCGAGTGGCAAGACGACAGTGATGAGCAGAGCAGGGCAGGCGTTAGAGAGCAAAGAGGGGCAGGGATAATGGCAAGGGCAGGACGACAGTGTTGAGCAGAGCAGAGCAGGCGTTAGAGAGCAAAGATGGGCAGGGATAATGGCAAAGGACAGGACGACAGTGATGAGCAGGGCAGGGCAGGCGTTAGAGAGCAAAGAGGGGCAAGGATAATGGCGAGGGGCAGGACGACAGTGATGAACAAGGCAGGGCAGGCGTTAGAGAGCAAAGAGGGGCAGGGATAATGGAAAGGGGCAAGGCGACAGTGATGAGCAGAGCAGGGCAGGCGTTAGAGAGCAAAGAGGGGCAGGGATAATGGAAAGGGGCAAGGCGACAGTGATGAGCAGAGCAGGGCAGGCGTTAGAGAGCAAGGAAGGGCAGGGAGCACGAATAAGGGCAGGATGGTGATTAGCAGGGCATGGCCTGCGTTACAGAGCAATGAAGGGCAGGGAGAATGGCAAGGGGCAGGACAGTGACGTGCAGAGCAGGGTATGCGTTAGAGATCAATGAAGGGCAGTACATAGACAGAGGCATAGTACAGATGCAGTTACAGAGACGATGGCAGAGACAGTGATACAAACATAGACAGATGCACGTGGGCACCACCTAGGCATGAATCAAGACATAATTCGCTATGCCACACAATTGTTGCGAAACCGCACCTACAAGCAAGCTTCACTTATTACTTACGTTGTTGTCCAAAAGCCTCATGTGACAGTGGAACATCAGAACTGGGAGGGAAGACAGAGCAATGGTCCCTGCAAATACAGAATGCAGGCATAGTTAAATTAAGTAGCACCCTTTACTTCTTATTTGATGATAGTTTAAAGCCCCCTTCTCTTGTGTCAACAATGGCCAAGCGCTCAAGCAGACTGACAAGCAAGTATTCATGCGTGCAACAGATAGGCATGCAAGCAACCAAGCCACTTTCCCATGGGCTGAACACTCTATGCCTAGCACCTCCAAGCTGCAGTCACCATCCAGATAGTCAGCCAATCAGTCACCAGGGATGAAGACAGAAAGGCAGGCATACAGACATGAATGCACAAAAGGAGGCATGCAAGCAGGTGGACACTATTTAGGCATGTGATCAAGTCAGAATTCCCTAGGCCACATTGTTGTGAAACCCTACCTACAAGCAACCTTCAGACCGCTACCAGACAGAGCATGGGTCCCTGCAAAAAAGAAGGACGGGCATAGTTACATTTATTGACACCCTTTGTGCTGTTTTTGCGTATTGGTAGGGAGATCCCCCTGGAAGTCCAACCTGCCTTAAGCTTAGGTACCTGAACCTCAGGTCCTACCCCAGCCTTGCATTGTCCACACTTGCCTGAGTTTACCATGCAGAATGGATCTGGAAGACCCAAGCATAAAGACAAGGTTGGACTGTCACCCAACACCCAGCAAAGCAAGGAGAACCAGTCTCCACCACAACACAAGAGGCAACGTGCCAAGACTGCCACAACTACTAGGAGTGGACCCAATGTGAAGATGCATGCCATGGACATGGGTCTAGTGCGTCAGCCAAATAGACACAGTGCTGCCACCATCTATCATGCAGGGTCTCAAGGGATAATTGCCACGCATGATCTCCTGATACAATGCTCAAGGGCACCATGCAGCCAGGGCAGTGCATGATCCAACTAGAGTGTAAGGCCCCGTGTCCTTTAAAGCTCTACTCAGGTGGATGTATGACTCACATAAGAGTTGGGAGCAAGTTGTCCCAGCATCCTACTTTGCACAGTGCCAACTAATCATGCTGCCATCCCAAGCTGAAGTCATGCTCCTGGCACAGCAGACTCCACATACCACCATATTTGACCGTGTACAGAGCAACGTCGAGTGGGCTGCCGAGATGCTGCAATGTATGCAGCTTATTCATGCGGTGGCAGTACAGCAGCGCCGACCGGGCTTCCTGGTTGAGGAGTTGACGACGCAAGGGCCGCTGGCTGCAAGATACCATGCCTCCAGCACTGACAACCTACACAGGTCTAGCATAGACGGATCGGTTGCGAGAATTAGCGGCACCGATGTAAGGGAATTTGTGTAGGAGAGAGGACCAGAGCATTTGTCAAATTTCAATAACAATCTGACGCACTACTTCGCGCTTGTCCACGCGGAAGGCGGAAGAAGGCGTTGCGCAGTAATACTGAAAAGAAATCTGGAAAGAAAGGAGGGAATAAAGCAGGACGCCAGAAATATCAAGTGGCAACAAACACATGCATTGGGCGAGGGAGGGAAGAATATGAGGTAGGAGTACGAGAGGTAGAAGGTTGGCGTGGCTTACCTTAGCCATACTGCATGTACGTGAAAGGCTGGTGAAAGGAAACCCTGCGAAAACATCTATCAAAATTAGTAAGAGCACTGACAGGTCATCGCGTCACACTAATATTTCAGTGTGACTTAGGCTTTCATCACAGTGATTAAAATCGTCCTGGTTTCGCCCTACAACAGCGCCATTTTCGACGCATGCAGCGAAAGCACATCGGTGACTTCGGGTGTCCATTTTCCCGAATGAAAGCTATTCGCCAACAAGTAGTTTGCGCTAGTACTTCGTTGCCTAATTGTTCACCCTATCTCGGAATCGCTGGCAGAGCTTGGCAGGTTCGCAAGATTGACCCCTCGAAAAGGTTGCTAACAGACCCTCGAGCGACAGAAAGCTGCATACCCCTTCGCGTATTACAACTCAGTAGTTAACGTGCGATCGAGGAGTTATTGGTCACGCTTCAGTCTTCAAAAAGTTCTGGGTGTCTGTCGGGATCGCTAGTTTGCGGTGAGCCGAGACATTTCGTCCACTGTACGCCTACATTTATCTGTAGTTCCGCTGCAAATCGTGTCTTTCGCCTACATTTAGCGAAATTGTCACTTCCCCGAGTGTATGGTACTGTATCATGTGCGTTCGTCACGTGGCTTACGGGTACGAGGTACCCGTATGCCTTGCTGGACGGCCAGAGTACCCGTGAAGGGTTCTATACCGTTACACTCCCCCCCCTCCAGAAGAGATGCGGACCCCGCATCTGATCGTAATAGGGGTGGGATGTGAATACCAGTCGCCGTCGTATGTGCCGTGCTCAAAATATACTTGAAGAAACAAGTCGGTTTCGGAGAGAACCATTTAACATCCCTTTTGAGTACTCCGAGTAAGATGGCTTTATAAATAAAGCAATCGTACCGCCGTGTCGTATGCGTCGAGTGCGATGGGTGGGTGATGGGCCCGTTTTTTCGACGTACGTCGGGACGGATCGGGCGTATCACGGGATTTCCATGCATCGACGACGTGAGGGGCACTTTTCTTGACTGCCTTGGCGAGTTCCCAAGTGTCTTGCTCAATTCCGAAGTCTTGCCATCGGACCAAGTATTCGAGACGTCGTTTGCTGGATGTGCCGATGACACGCGATTTCTCGCGCATGATGCATTGGATATTCCAAATCGGAGCGCCGTCGGAGTCGAACTCAAGCGGTTGTCCAACATGGACAACGCCATCAGAGCGCCAGTGCTTGATCAACCCTACGTGAAACACGGGGTGGATGCGCATCATCTTAGGCAAAGCTAAGCGGCACGCCGTGACTTGCCGGACGACTCCAATCTGCTCGTCGCGTGGACCAATGCATTCCGTAATCGTGTAAGGGCCAACAAAACGAGGCGTAAATTTTGGTTTACCCGTTGCCTTGAACTTCATATTGCGGGTGGACAAGAGAACTTTATCACCAAGGTTGAAGAAAACCTCCGTTCGTCGTTTATCGTAATGGGCTTTCTGCCGATCCTGAGCGGCTTGCATGCATGCATTGCATTGATCTTGTCGTTCAATGTGATCGGCCCACCAATTGTTGGCAGCCGGACATTTCGATTCGACTTCCGCCTTGAGTGGCGTCGTAGGGTCGTAGCCAAGGTACGCCCGAAAGGGGGTGTTCTGAATGGACTCTTGGTAGGAATTGTTGATTGCAAATTCCACTAGTGCCAAGGACTTATCCCAATCGTCATGGTATGGCCCCACGTAGTGGCGAATCATGTCCTCGATGACTCGGTTCATCCGTTCTGTCTGACCGTCAGTTTGAGGATGAAACGCAGTCAAAAACGCATGTCGCGTGCCCATCAATCGATGGAGAGCCACGCCGAAATGGCCTGTGAATCGCGCATCGCGATCACTGAGGAGTTTCTTTGGGATACCATGATATCGGATGACACGATTCAGGTATAGGGAAGCGAATTCCTCAGCGTTAATCGTAGTATGACAAGGTTCGACATGAACCATCTTCGACAGTTTGTCGACGAACACCGCGATGGCATCATGGCCAGACGATGTTGGCGGAAGCGCCGTAATAAGGTCCGTGGAGACGCACTCCCAGAATTTCTCAGGAATTTCCACGGGAACCATGGTACCGTTCGGCTTTGGGTTGCCGGGCTTGTTCGTCTGGCACTTATGGCACTGCTGGACGAAGGCAGTCACATGATCTGCGGTGACTTTGGCCCAAGTAAAAGTGCGTGTGACTAATTCCAATGTCTTGGTGCGACCGCAATGGCCCATGTAAACTGGGTCGTGAGCCTCGCGGATAATATCTAGGCGAAGTGCCGCGTCGAGGGGGACACACAAAAATTCGCGTCCGTACTTGTTCTTCTTGAACCAGTACCCGTTTCTGGAAAACTTATCACGGAGGCGCTTGCAGCCCGGCGTGAAGTTCGAGTCTGTTTTGTATCCAGCCAAAATTCGATCCATGATGGACAAAGAGGATGGAGTCGACGCAGCGGGCCTAGGCCGTCTGCGTCGTCGCGTTTCCTTGACCGGAACTGAAGGTGCGGGTAGGACCGTCGGTGGGCGGGGTAGGATATCAACGACGGCGGGACCGACTGCAATAGGAAGCTGCTTTTTCGAGCGAGGACGGCATTTGCTGACCAAGAGGGAGAACACCAACAGCTGGTGCGCAACCGCGACGTCGGCGGGGGCGGAGAGGTTGGGGTTGCGACTGACTGGGTCTGCCATATTATTGCGACCCGCGCGATACTCCGTCCCAAGTATATCTAAAGGGCGCAAGGTCCTCTTGCCATCGGCCCATGCGTCGTGAAAGGACCGCCTTGGTGTCGAAGTACGTGAGCGGATTGTGGTCTGTGACCAATGTCATGTGGGAACCCTCGAGGTAGCATCGCCACTCGGTCAACGCGTGGACGATCGCTAGCATTTCCTGTTCCGTCGTAGTATAATTCAGCTCCGCTGGGATATACTTCTTGCTGGCGAAGGCGATGGGGTGTTTATCCTGTAAGAGCACCGCGCTTGTACCAAGCAAAGATGCGTCAGTAATGGCTTCGAAAGGTTTGCCGAAATCCGGAAGTGCGAGGACTGGAGCGGATAGCAAAGCTTCTTTAAGGCCTTCGAAGGAGACGAGATGTTCCTGTTTGAACAAGGTGCCCAGCTCACCCTTGATGTTAGACAAGGTTTGAAGAGGGGCAGCGAGGGACGAATAGCCTTGGATAAATTTGCGAAAATAATTGCACAAACCGAGGAATGAACCGATCTCTTTCGCTGTTTTCGGAGTTGGCCAGTCACGAACAGTGCTAACCTTTTTCGGATCAACTTTAATTCCGTCGCGTCCAATGTAATGACCTAGGAATTTAACTTCCGTTTTGTTGAAGGAACATTTGGAGAGTTTTGCGTAGAATTCGTTGTCATGGAGGACTTGGAGGACTGTGGCCAAGTTGGCCAAGTGCTCCGCCGGAGTGCGTCCGTAACTTACGCCGAAGACTGCGTTCACTACCCCGATGGGTCAATTTGAATTTAAAGTCCTTGGGATGGGTTTGGCAAACGCGCCGGCCACATTCCAAGCTGTCATGAACCACATATTCGCGCCCTACTTGCACAAGTTCGTCGTGGTCTACTTAGACGATATCTTGGTTTGAAACCAAGATATCGTCTAAGTAGACCACGACGAACTTGTGCAAGTAGGGCGCGAATATGTGGTTCATGACAGCTTGGAATGTGGCCGGCGCGTTTGCCAAACCCATCCCAAGGACTTTAAATTCAAATTGACCCATCGGGGTAGTGAACGCAGTCTTCGGCGCGTCCTCGTCCGAAATTCGTATTTGGTAGTAACCAGACGTGAGGTCTAGGGAACTAAACAAAGTAGCTCCACCTATACGATCAATGGTCTCGTCAATACGGGGAAGGGGGTACCTATTTTTAATCGTAATGTTGTTGAGTGCTCGCCAATCGCAAACAACACGGTATCCCGTCCCACCTGGTTTCGCTATGATCATAATCGGCGCTCCGTACGGGGACGAGCTCGGGGCGATGAAGCCTTGCTGTAAAAGGTCGGAGACGTATTCCTCACATAGCAGGGTCTCGGCCGGACTCATGCGACGATTCCTGCGATACGGCGCGTAAGCATTGTCTTGCGTTACAATGACTTGAGGTATAACTCGATGGTTAGGAGTCCCCATAGGCAAATTGTTGAAGACTTTGCGATACTTCCAAAGGAGGGCGCGCAGATCGCTGGCCGAGATGAGCGTTTTATCGTTGTGGTCAAGGATGTTGTCGCGGATCCAATTTTCGAAATCCATGCTTGCCACCGGCGGACCAGGTAACGGTCCGTCGGACGGCAACAATTTCGTCAGCAATTTCGCCCGTTCATCAGTAGTGACGTTAGACGCCGGCAAGTCCGCTCGTGATTCGGGGACATTGACCATGACGTGGTTAGCGCCAGCCTTTAAAAGCTTTGCTGCCTTGCGACCCGTAATGACTGGGTCATCGGTTGACTTGCCCGAAAGTGCCATGGTGAAGAAGGAATGAGCCGTTTCGTCCCGCTGTCTGTTAATAGGGGTTATACAGCAGCCGTACCGTTTGAGCGACAATGTCATGCGATCGTAGTTGAGGACGGCCCTTTCGTCGCGCATCCAGTCCGATCCGAGGATTAGGTCTAATCCTCAAGGAAGTTTGTCGACGACATGGACAAACACGTTGCCAACATATTTTTGTATGTGGATAGGGAGCGTGGCCGTCCCTCGGATTTTGATAATCCCGTCGTTAGCGCAAGTGAATCCGTCGCGTTCGTTTTCCCAAGGGTAGATGTGCAAACCGAGATCATCAGCCGTTTGCTTTTCCATAAGACAACCCGTCGCGCCCGAATCTGCCAATGTGAGCAATTGCTTCGCTCCAGATCGGGCGTTGAAAAGCATATCGGGGGCTGTCGCGGAGTTGACTTCGTATACCCGATTGGCTCGCGTCATGAGCACGGGGGAAGTGTTCGTATTTCGTTGTGCGTGATTGCGACGGATGCACTTCGTTGACCGTCTGGCAGCGATTTGTTTTTCGCGAACTTTGGGATCCAATGCCTCCGACCACCAGTGTTTTTTTGACGGGTTTCAACTGGACTGGGGATGCCCTCCTCAGGTGCGGGGCCAAAGTGTACTGCCTTGGTCGCGTCGTTGATCACGTGCCAATCCTTTTTAATTTGTACGGCTCGCTCGGAGTCGGGAGGGTCATACCATACTTGGATGGCGACCTTATTCGAAGGTGACCCCTTGGGGCGGGGTTTCATATGGTGGTCGCACGATTGATACTCCTTAAATAACTCCATACCTTGGAGGAGACTGGAGACATGTTTATCGTTACTTGCATTTTTCGGGAGGATGAACATACCGGATGCACTATGGAAAAAGGTTTGGACGTTAAACGACATTCAACGACGTTATATGACATTAAAGCGAGTTAAATACAAGTTAAGAAGGTTAAACCAAGTTAGCTTAAATTATCAAACGTTATTCTCCCTCCACGACACCTCAAAAGGGTCAAACTCCTCGACCCCACCCCTAGTTAAGCGTAAACACAAGTTAACACAGGTTAAAACCAGTTATCTTACTTTATGTTGCGTCTTGCATCGCGATATGCCATAACGCGACATTCCTATGCAGGGTCACAAGGGAAAGCAACTGCCAGCCTAGGATTTCCCCGTCAGAATCGCAGGCAGACGACAGACTTCACCCCGGCTCATCCTGACTTATCATCCCGCGCAGGCAGACGACAGACTTCATCCCGGCTCATCCCGACTTATCTTCCCGCGCATGCTGTAAATCGCTGGCTTCGACACACAAATCCGCTAAATCAAAATTCGCGGAGCATCAGCATCAGCGAGCAGCCAAGCAGGGAGCTATATGGAATGCTTACCATGGAGCTCGCTTTCACCATATGGTGCATGTGTGCCGTTTGTGCAGGCCGCAGGTAGGGCGCAGTAAACTTAGGATTTCCTAGTCTCCTCCCGCCCATCGTGCACTAACTCAATTAGTTAGTTGCTGGAGCACAGCGCCCATAGGTAGCATTTCCCGGCGCATGCTGTCTAGCGCTGGCTTCAACTCACAAAACGCACTTGCGTGTACTGCAAGCATCACTGCTTACCCTGGAGCTCGCTCGCAAGAGCAGCTACCGCAAATTATAAATGCTCGTCTGCCTGTTGACTCGAAAGAAAGGAAGCAAGGATACCGGGGAGCGTTTCAGGAAGTACGAGAGAAAGAGAGAATGAGAGAGAGAGAGAGAGAGAGAGAGAGAGAGAGAGAGAGAGAGAGAGAGAGAGAGAGAGAGAGAGAGAGAGAGAGTACATGTACATCTTTCAAATTCAAAATCCTCTCGTGCTCACCTCCTCCTTGCCAATAAATCTAGCGGCTGCCACTCATTGCACACATTACGACCAGCCAACGAACTCAGGCACCTCAACCCGAACGTCAAAGATGCTTGGCGCTAACGGTACCGCCCTCAAGACCAGAGGCTGTTGTTCGTTGACGCCATGCATTGATTTTATCGCGCTGACCCTTGCACCTAGCGCCATTGCGTCAGTCAAGCTCTCTTAGCTAACCTAACCATCCCACCTTCCGCAGCCTCAAAGTACTGCGAGTCCGCGTTTTGGGTGAAGCATTGTACTCCTGACATCCAGGTAGGTGTTGACGACCTTCGTGAATAGCTTCCAATTTCCGCGTTCCTGCCCTGCGCGTGCCAACCCTGGCCGTTTTCGGTATGCGGAATGCCCATAATCGAACCCCAACTCATAAGTGGAATTGTTGACATCAAACAATTGCCCATCAGTTAGCTGGTTAATCCTGTTTGCTTCTTGAGCACAGTAAAAACCAGGCGGGAGTTCCTTTCTACCTGTTCCTCTACGTGCGCAGAAGATGGGGTCGTTAAACAACTTTTGGATGGCCTTCTCAACACCAAAGTCATAGAAATGTCTACCAGGGCGAAGGGCAGAGCTGGCAGGATTTGGCTAAGTGAACTGCTTTGTCTGGCACCAAGGACATTCATTTTCTGCATTTGAAACCCAATCTGCCTTCTTGAGCTTAGGGAACACATGATTGCACCCACGTTCACATGTGTGGTACTCGTATGTGGAGGGATGTTCAACCCCCAACAACTTCAGCACTAGGTGCATACTAGGGGGGCATAGGTTGCCTTCGGGCATTAATATTTCATTATTAAGACGTAGCTGCCTATTAAATGCCCCATCTCTCTGCCTGCTTTCTCTTTTGTGGTGTACCATAACAAAGCAGTACTCTAGAACTGTCAGCTTGCTTCCAGTGTATATGGGTACGTTCAAGTTGCTCAGGTACATAGCATATACACCCGTGGGATCCCGCCACTCATCATCTTCAACTCCGTCTGGATCAACATTGTCATCCAGACTGTCATCATCATCATCATCATCATCATCATCATCATCATCATCACCATCATCATCAATATCAGATTCCTCATCTAGAATGTCACCCATGCTACTCCTTTCATCGCTACATGTGTCACCCCCATCGCTAAACCCTTCTTCGCCTGCTGTCTCAAGCGGAGGTGCTTCCAGGTTAGCTCCTTCCAGGAGAGCACTCTCCTCAGATCCAGCAAGGCTACTACTACTAGTGCTGGTGGTCGTTGCAACATTACCAACACCAGCACCACTTCCATCTACCACGGTTTCATCTGCCACATGGCTTTGGGAAGAGGATGGGTCATCTAATGTTCCGTCACCTCGTGTAGTACTCGCACCCACCCCCAATGATTGTGTCGCATGGTTCATGGTCATGTGTCTGGTCCATTCTCTGGCACTGTTCCTGAAACTAGATGTAACCTTTTCACTACAGTATTCGCATTGAAACAAATTAATACCCACCTTCTTCCACCCATCAACATAACCATCATGGTTACCTATATACGTAGTGCCTTTAAGAGGAGCCCCCCCTAGCAGGCCTAGCATATTCATGGGGACAATGTGAATTTCAGACTTCGGACCTAGATTGTAGTCTACAAGAAGAAGGCTAGCACTGCAGCGGTGGATTAATTTTGTTTGTACTCTTAGGTAGTACTCCTCATCAACAAGAGCAGGGTGCAACAAAGCGCGATGCTTGTCAATGCCATCAAATATAGCCTGTACACGGGTGGTGGGCAAATCGACCTCGACAACCAAGTCTGGGTGGCCACGCACACGGACTGAGAAAGGAGCCCTTATTACCCCAACAAGTGGCTGCTCACCATTGCAGGCACTACAACTAGAAGCATGCACACTATGAAATAAGGACAGAGGCACCATGTAACAAAGTACTAGTATTAGTAGTACCCCTACTCCTATGTATACATCGTGGGGAACAGAAAGCAAGGCACGTACAATGAAGGCGCCAACCCTGTATTGCCAAATGATAATACTGCACACAAGGCAAGCAATTGTGTGTGTCAAAATGAATGTACAAGAGATACGAAGCCAAAAATCGGACAGCTCATGCCTTGAGGGAAAGCAAAGCAGAACACCAAAGACCACAGCAACAGCCAATGCTTTGGGAGGGCTTGACAATGCATTGCTAGCGAAGGGGACGGCGACACACGGCCAAAAGACCGAGCCATATCTGGATGCCAGGTTGAAGAAAGCTGCGCAAAACAGGTATAGGCCTCCATGGTACCTTCTCGTCTTTGGACCCCAAGCTGCAGTCCAGTGTCTAAAGGCTGTTTGCCACCTCCATGTAGCCACCTAAAGTACAAGCAAACATACAATCATGTGAGGACTACAGCTGTAACAGAAACACAAAATATAGGTCATACGTATAATCAGCAATCACAAACATGCCACTGTATGTATGTGTATATATGTAACTTGTACATGTATAAAGATAGGAAAGTAATAGGTAGCTAGATATATAGGGGGAACTAAATTAAGTTTCTGTATAATAAAGGCACACGTGCATACCTTCAGCTTGTAGGCCCATTGGAGCATGGGGGCATGGTATCCAGGGTCAGGGTCCGGGGATGGGGCTTCAAATCCGGCAGATGATACACCTGGATACCAACGCCACGTGTTTGTTCTGCTGAATGCTGGACACGAGGGGGGGGGGCAAGCAAGTTGGGAAACGGCAGCTGTCCGGGCCAGGTACATGTACGCTACCATAACCAGCGCTTGGGCTGGAGGACTCCGGCTCCCTAAATCCCTGGATGACGTAGGACGAACTCCAGCATACCAGACCGTAGAAGACGAGGAGTCTAGTGAATTGCTGCATTAATTGGAGCTGCATGCTAGCAGTGGGTGCGTGGTGTAACCAGCAGCGGCGGGGCGATCAGTGCCAGCAGGCGACGTAAAAATGCATCTGCGGGGTGTCTACGAGAGAGATAGCAGGGGACGCGTGTGGTTGTAGGAATAAATAAAGACGAACCCCGGCAGCCGGTGCTTTAATTCCTCTAAACTTCGATGCGTATGAAGTTGATCTTTTTTGCCGGGCGCGCACAGGTGCGCACGACTGTACCTGCCTTTTCAGTACTGCGGCAGTACAGCAAATTCAGGTTCCCCTTTGATATACTGTTCCTCGAGGAAGTCAAATCCCTCGCAGCGGATACTTTCTTGTCGCCAATCCTTCTGCATCGCCGCCTGCACGTATTCGCATCATCAATAATAATGAATCCCGCCCGTTTCAGGATTAACCTAACCACCAGTTCCACAGCTTGCGATCCTGTAGACGTGCTCCGCTTCACCAAAATCGATTCATTCACCGCTAAGATTTGCGCCAGCGTTAAAGCAGTCGTGCCCGAGCCTGGTGCCTTCACTTTGACCTACGTGACAGGTGCCGCGGTCACCTCGCAGCTGCTTTTCCAAGAGCTTTTCGACATCGTGCAGCACCTCCTGTCAGGAAGCGCTAGCGTTACTGAGTTCAAAGATCAGTTTGGGTTCGACTTGGACCTTCGAGACGACAAGTATGGTCGAATTGAACGAACTGATTTGCTACCTGTTGCCTTGCCCTGTTGTGTCCTAATCCTTCCAATGGCGCTCTAATCCCCCATTCACAATTGGTTTGGTAGTGGTTTGGCTCGTAACCGAGCACGAGGAATTCCACGCGATGAATTGCCCTTACTTGCCATAATGATTGACCCCGACATATGCAGCATTTCGCAATGGTTCTCACAGAAGATGGCCAAGATATTAGGCCGATCCCGCCGCTTGGGTACTCCTTCCGATTCACACATCACTTAGCCCCCCACACCCCACCCAGTGGTGGGCCCACCCAACAAAAGTAAGGATACCCACACATGCACACACGCATACACAAAAAACTATCTCACACTCAAACCACACTCACAAACTGCCGCAGCTGGAATATCAGCTTGGTGGTAGGCTTCCCTAAGACCTCCATGCTCTTGGACGATATAACTCCGAGCAATGTTCCAGACATTGGTGCGAGCCTTCTGATGCATACACACCCCACTTCTACTACTACTGGTACAACCAATTGTGGGTTAGTTGTCAAGTCTCTGGATCTTGATGCCACCGGTTCGGGCTTGACTGCCGTCACTGCCTCTGGAAATGGAGGGGTAGTAAAATCAAGTGGCCCAAGTAGGGTCAGGGCGGGGTGGGCCTGCCAACGACACAAAGAAAGCAGTGCTCAAGTTTGTGCCCCAATTCGAAGGCCGGTTCCTTTTGCAAGGGAAGGTGACGGAACTCGTGGGGAACAATAGCCTGACTAAGGCACAATGACTCATATATACTGAGATAATGAGCATACTAGTCAGGAACATTTCCTACAAAGGAAGCGTTAGTTCCAAAGTGTCCAGCGAGAGCTTGAGCAGTAGGTTGTCGAACTTGAACAGCAAATTGAATGTTAGAGAGAAGTGGGAAGCGTACTCTACAGCGCTTTCATACCACAACCGGATGCACCCAGACCAACTGGCTGTTGGCGACGACATCCCCTTGTCCGATGGCAACGTGATGAAGGGGCAGATTAGGAATAGGAGCTCATGTGCGCTAGCGAGTTAGCCGTATTTCGCTCTTGGACAGACGCAGCTAGGCAGACGTGGGAGGACGGGGTTATGAACCCTGAGTTGGAGGGGTTGGAGGTCGGCCAACGCATCCTTAGCAAGGCTGAAGTCCAGGAAAAGAAGGCTGAACTTCAGGAAAAGAGGGCTGTCAGCAGCATTGAGAAGGCGGACAAGTTTGACTCACGTGTGATGGCCTCCATGTGGCGCTCCATGCAGCAGCAACCTATGTAAGTGCAGACACACACTGTTCATGTGTAGGCATGCCATAAAGCAGGGTGGTTGTTTTGCTGCATGTCTAGTTATGCGATCCTTCTGATACTGAACGGAGTTTGCCTCCGACTTATATTGCTTTTGCTGCTTTAGGCATGCTATTACTACGTACTGTATGTATGGGTTATTATCATATGACTGATTTCTTGATAACTAACTGTATTTTGATATCTTGCCTTACAGGCCTCCACAGTCCAGGCCACCTCGTGCTGACACAACGAACTTGGAAGGCCCACTAACAGTGGAAGATTTGAAGGTGCGATATGGCTGGTGCTCCGCATTAGTGAACGAGAACAAGGCTGCAGCCTTTTATATACCTTAGTACACATGTGTGTGTGTGTGTGTTTGAAGGGGAGGTGGGGGGGGGGGGGGGGGGGGGGGGGGGGGGGGGGCTGTAGGTGGGTGGTCTATATGGCTATATGTGTGTGGGTGTGAGGAGATTTTTGGCAATAAGGTATGTGGCAAAATGATGGAGACTTTAGGTGTTTATGTAACTGTAGGTGTGTGTATGTCATATATATATATAAAATCATATATAAAATTAGCACCATTGTCAAGATATGCTGACACACACACACACACACACACACATGTATGTGCAGGCTTTGGATGAGGCAGTGGTCGCTGCAAGTGCAGAGGGCGAGGTGAAGAAGAAGCAGGCTGCGGTCCGCAAGGCATCACGTCAGTCGGCTTTGGCAGAGCTAGAAGAGAACAAGAAGCCCTTAGGGGGCAAGAAGACCAGTGGTAAGAAGCCTCCTCCCGTCCCAGAAAAACGTCCTAGCCGTGCCAATAAGATTCCTATCCCTGCTGCCGCCACGAATAGGAGGAAGACTAAGGGGAGTGCAGAAGAGAGCAGTGATGATGATGCAAGTGGTTTGGAGTAGTCGTACTTGCACGTACATACGTATGTATGTACCACCTATATATGTAGGTGGTACATACATACGCACCAACACCCATCAGCATACAACCTAATTGTGGGATTGGTTTTAAAACATATATATAAATATATAGCTATGTACACATACCTATATATAAGTATACTAATAACCGTCCCCCTTTGGCAAGTAAGTTAGGCTCGTGCGATACCCACGCAAGGCATCTTGCTCGCTTGTGTTTACTACACATACACTTGATTATTGTGACGGTAGTAGATAGAAGTTCCGGTACTGGTATGGACATATGTGTACAAGCATATGTATGTATGTAGACATATGTATGTATGTATATGAGACATATGTAGACATATGTATATGAGACATATGTAGACATATGTATGTATGTATATGAGACATATGTGTACAAGCATATGTATGTACGTAAGAGCCCCGGGCCTCATGTGCGATACCCACGGGAGGCATCTTGTACCACACATATATACTTGAATGCATAAAATTCGCATTGCATGTGTTTGTGCAGGCGGTTTGTGTGTGTGTGGGGGGGGATGGGGGGGGCCGTGGTTGGCCTGGACAATGGTGGTGATGGTAGACTGCTTATGTGTGGGCGGGTGTGTTGGCGGGGTGGGGGTGATAGATGTAGGTGGTACATACATACGCACCAACACAAATCAGCATACAACCTAATTGTGGGATTGGTTTTAAAAAATATATATAAATATATAGCTATGTACACATACCTATATATAAGTATACTAATAACCGTCCCCCTTTGGCAAGTAAGTCAGGCTCGTACGATACCCACGCAAGGCATCTCACTTGCTCGCTTGTGTTTACTACACATACACTTGATTATTGTGACGGTAGTAGATAGAAGTTCCGGTACTGGTATGGACATATGTGTACAAGCATATGTAAGGGTGGGGGGGGGTGGGGGGGGCAGCTGTTGGCCTGGACAATGGTGGTGATGGTAGACTGCTTATGGGTGGGTGGGTGTGTGGGCGGGGTGGGGGTGATAGTGGTTGACTTGGACAGTGGGGGAGGGGGTGGACAATGTGTGTACACATGTATGTGTGGGATGGTGGTTGGGGGGTGCACCCCACGTGGGGCGGGGGGGGGGCAATATTGATGGTTAGCTTGATTGGTTACGTTAGCTTGATTGGTTACGTTAGCTTGATTGGTTAGCTTGATGGTTAGCTTGATTGGTTACTCCGTAGAGAACTTCAGGAGACAAGGGGACGACAAGGCATTAGTAGAAGTTACATCAATAGTTGGGGTTAAGCCCAAGTTAGAAAACAGTTCCTCATGAACTTGTAACAAGAGCTCAAGTGGCTCGACTACTACTACTTTATCGTTGCCAATTACACGAACTAGGCTCGTCAATACCTGACCGGCCGATTCTTATTCCCAAATCGGGATGGGACCGTTGCCGTCAAGGGCCCAGTCGGGACATGTCGTTTCATTGAGGGCAGGCCAGTTGGGCAAGTCTCGTGTGCGGCAGCAGCGGTCAGCATTCAGCGACTGCGCACACGTTTTCATCCAGCGGAAACAGAAGAAGCAGCGAGCCCCGTTCTGAAGCCAGATGGTTTGCCCGACGCTGACCGAGTTGTTCATGTGCATAGCATTCTGAGGGTCTTGACCCGAAAAATTGGGGGTTTGCAGCCTGACGGGCTGTGAACGGCCCCGACCAGCACCCTGTCCGTATCCTCGTCGACCACCACGGCCCGCGCCGCGGCTAATAGAGCCTCTCCCGAGCGTGCGATCAGCACCTTGCAAACTGAGGACCTGCGACCTTGGCGATCCACCCAGCTTGGCGATGTGCGTCGGTTGCGTAGCACTACGTCCTCCACCTCCTCGGCCACCGGCCGGGTTGCGACTACCGTTGACCTCCAGTTTGGAGCTCTTGGCTGGGCGAGAGTTCATCTCCCCGCCGTCGTCGGTGGTCTTTAGGCCCTGCGAAGAGAAAGAATCAGTGTCAGAATCGGAGGGGGGGGATTTGGTAAATTGGACGCGATTGAATGTAAGGTCCTTACCCGGGTATTTAGTATCTGCGGGGCGCTTGAATGGATACCTCGACTTTTGATTAGCGTAACCTCCCCTCTGATGGCGATCGTGCTTGTCCGCCAAGGATTTGCCACGAGCGGCGACAACTTTTCTCGCCTCGTCCAATTGCAGATAGCGGAACAAGTCCTCCATTGTTTCGAATAACGTACCCGACTCGCGCCGAGAGTGTGCACCGGCGCGGAGGTCGTCGGAGAGTCCCGTGCGAAAGAAGTTTAACTTCTCGCGATCGGTGAGATCGGGGACTTTGCGAAATTCCGACTTGATGGCGTGGTAATAATTCTGCAAGGATCGAGTATCTTGGCTCAAGCCACCTTCGTGTAGTTTGGTGAGAGCGACGTGTGATTCAGTTAACTAACAGTTCAGGCATGAGGAGCGATTCCGCCCATGTCACGATTCCCATGAAATCCAACCCGTCCAACTCGTTGCTAGACCATGCCTCGTCGTAAGTGATGCGGAGTTGGCCAGTGAATGCGCCCGACAGATGTGGAACAATGCGCTCGAACGGCCCAAGGTAACCGTCGGCAAACTGGAGCTCAAGGATCGTGACTACATTGAAGACCCATCGGCGCAACTTAGCCCTAGAGCACTTGTCCGACAGTTTGTGCTCAATGAGACGTAATTCCTTGCGCATCTCAGTAACACGCTTTGCGAACCCATGGTCGTGATCAGAGTGACGAGGGGCGCGATCAGCGGGAGGAGGGGTGATCGGCGGAAGCGAACCGGGCCCACATGGCGGGGCGTCCGGGGACAGGGGCGTATCCGCGCGAGCGAATGGGTGTCGGCAGGCAGCGTAGCTGCGCGCTTCGCACGAGGTCGAACTGGGGCCAGGGGCTCCGTCGAAGGCATCGCGGGCGACATTGGGGGAACGGGACGAGTAGCCCGAGGAGCACGATCCGAGGTCGGTTTGACAGGCGGCACCTGGCGGGGCGACCCTGGGGAATCGGTGAAGTCGAAGTCCGACGACAAGTAGTCGGAGACCGAAACGGGGTCGTCGGGTGGTATAGGAGCGCCGGTTGGTGCTGTCGGAAGGGAAGGGGTAGCGCCCCCCCGCGGGATCGAACCTCGTTGCATTTTACCCGTGAGACCACCCGAAGGGGCATAGACGTCGGGGATTTGAAACGGTTCTGGAGTGAACAACGGGGCTAACTGAGCGACAGCTATCAAATCAAACAACCCTGAATTACCCACAACCCGCACATGCCTGTCAGGTGCACGAGGCAACTTCTCGTCCAGTTTGTCGTCATTGGCTTCCGCCGCCGGGTAGTGGGGCAGCAGCTTTGTGCCTTTGAGGGCGGCGTCCTTGTCGACGATGTCCTTGATGTTCGAAGGTATGGCTTGCATCCAGTTCTGCTTCCGCATCTTGGTTGCAGTGAACAGACGGGTCAAGTGGTCGTGGAGATCGTCGATCGCCTGCAGCGATTCCAGCATGTCCTCGGGCTCGCAATCCAGGAGGAGCCCGTCAGCGTACTCGGTTAGATGAGCCGCCAACTTCGCGTTGGCATAGGGCGCGATGGGGTGGTCCGCTGAGTGGTAGTAGAGCAGACCATTCGTCTTCGCAGCCTTGGCATACGATGGCGCCGCCTTAGCCTGGCGGTCGCGCATAAGCGCCTGCTTGCGCGCAGAGATGGGGTCCAGAGGGACGGCGTCGTCCGGACGGGCGGACTGAGGCAGCGCATGCTTGCGCCCGACAGTCCTGCCGTTCCCAATCCCGTGGAAGAGGGCGACGCTGGTAGAACCGCGGGGGTCATTCTCCGTGTCCATTGGCACCGTCTCGTTGCGAGCCAAAGCAGCGAGATGCGCCGCGATAATGGCCAAGACATCCGCTTGGGTGAGGGCGGGGGCAGAGGGAGCAGCGGGAGCAGCGACTGGGCGCTTGCCGAAGTCGGTGTTCTCGCGAGTAAGCTGCGCGACGACCTCCGTCAGGCGAGCGTTCTCTGCCTGAAGGGGGGCGATCTCTGCATGGGGGGGGGAACGTGGAGAGTTAGGCAATGCCGTCGGCTGGGGGGGGAAACAGCGTGCGATTGACAGGCAAAATAGTGCGAGGGGTGCTCAAGCGGGAAGGTATATCCTCAATATGAGCAAATGGATTGCAAACCGTGAAAGGCAGGTTGGTTCTATACCCATCAGGCGTAAGACTGTGCTCACCTGTTTGAGATCGAGTCAGGTCTCTCTCGTGCGCATCGCATCCTTAGCGGACTTGGCGTCCGCCACAGCCAGATTGTAAGTGGCCTGGAGGACGCTGACTCCTTGGCGACTCTTGGCCAGATCCCTGCCGAGGCAGTAGTGGCTGTTAACCAGCTCTTGGCGTTCAGTAGGATCGCACTGATTGGCCAATGCGGCCTCGGTAGCCGTGTCTACCTGAGGCAGCGAGGCGGCGCACCAGATCGGCGATGTTGGCGTCCTTAGTGGAGACAGCCGACGAAAACTGGTCGGTCAAGGCCGAGTTAGCGATGGCGGTGGTGGATGCGCGCGGAGGTGTCCAATCTGCTCCACAGCGATAAGGTGATCACCCATGTGTTCACGCCGCTTGCGCTCAGCGCTAGCGCGATAGGCAGCGCTGGCCACCTCGAGGCAAGGCCCGGCCATCGTCGTCGTCGTCGTCGTAATGCCAGCGCCCAAAGGCGGGGCAGCGGTCGGCGCACCCGAGGATGCCGCCAGACCACTGAAGCCGGCAACCAGAGGCTGCAGCGTACCCACTGACACAGAGGGCCGCGCGTCGGCAGAGGCGGACTCGTCCTGCGTCGCACTGAGCTCAGTGTCGGGCTCAGTGTCAGATGACGCAATCCCTTCCGGATTGGTGTCGACCACTAACATCGTAGGCTGCTCAGCAGCGGCGTCGGTACCCAGGGTTGTTTTGTGGGAGGCCATTCTGCACAGGCAACAGCACAAGTCAGTAGGCTGGACAGGGATGAGTGGTGGGCTAGAGAGGGGGAATTACTCGCAACTCTAAGATGCCAAAATATCACCTGCCACAGGGACTAGTAAATTTTGCGAGCGTAACGAGCTGATAATGCCTCAAGCGTAACTGTTAATGACGCGTTCGTCTAGAATACAATGAGGGATATAAGCACTGCGAAGGCACGGACCACAGGGCAAGCAAGGAAGTACACCGACGAATCGAATTGCGCGACAGAATGAGCAACATAGCAGGTGGACAGCACGAATAGATGATGCAGCAAGCAGGGAGAGCCGCATGACAGGCTCGTGAAGTACCCTAATTAAAGCAAGTACGGCGGAGGTGGCAAATGGAGCCGATGCTGCGCTATTGATCAATCCGCGAGGCAAATGCTCGTGAATAGAGCGTTAGAAGCTATGACCAAAAGGACAGAACGTGAATGCAAGAATCGAGAACGTAGGCCATACAGGGTCAGGGCAGGCTAGGAAAAGATGCCCATGCAAGACAGGTCGCAGGCGGCCTAGGGCGTGTCGAGCCTAACAGGATCGTTCACTGCGAGAACCGATTAGGTGCTACGTGTACTCGTAGCCACAGGGAAGAGCAGGAAAAAAAGAGCAGCAACTTACTGCCAGAAAACTGACAGGATGTCCTGGCGGGTGCGATAAATTCGAAGAAAAAACTTCGTATGCGTACGTATGTGTATGCGTGAGGTCCCTAAGGAACGAAACCAGCTCCGCTACCAGTGTAACAGCTCAGGATGCACTTAGCAGCTTGAGGGGTTAGTCTAGTGTAACAGGCTACGTGATGTATGTTTATGTGTAAGTCGATATGCGTAAGCTAGCAGAACAGTAAGGGGGTTACCTAGGTATGGGATGTAGAGTAGCTTGGAAAGAACGTCTTCGTGGTAGGAGTAGAAGGGTTCGTTCCGAGTAGCTCGTGTCTATGTACGCAACGTGTGCGTTGTGAGAGATGAGGCAGTACATGGGTATGGTACTGTATCATGTGCGTTCGTCACGTGGCTTACGGGTACGAGGTACCCGTATGCCTTGCTGGACGGCCAGAGTACCCGTGAAGGGTTCTGTACCGTTTCATAGAGTGCACAGATCTCCCGCCCTGCTGCACTGTACTGCAGTGCCGCTGCCAGCTATGGCACGGACTCTGATGCCGGTACCCTGAGGTACCGCGCCATCTCAGTACTTCCTCCTAGCGCATTGATTGAATGCTTTATCTAACTGTAAAGATCTTATCCTTACTGACTTCCCCTCGTCTCTGTGCTCTGCACATAACTCCAGAAACTCACATCAAAGGAATCAGGATTCATGACCAGCTTCATACTGGAGTTTTATCCACCAACACAGGTTCAATGTTCATTTTCTCAAAAAAGATTGTTCTATCCTGAGCGTATGGCGAATGTCGCAATGGCTTAGTAACAGATCCATGTCGTTACAGAATTTGTCATCAATAAGTATTTGTAGGAATCCATCCAGAATACACGAGGTACTATCCACGGTTAGATGCAAGGACGCATCTCTTCATGGGGATGGGGGGGGGGGGGGGGGGGGGGGGGGGGGGGGGTAGAGGTATAGATCCCTATAATTAGGGACTCTGCACCGTTATCCGGACTCACAGGTACGGATGTACCTGCAAGGCCGATCAAGCCAAGCCAACGGAACAGTATTCTAGCATATCCTGCTTCGTTCCTAACCAACCTCCCAGTCTACTGGACGATCTCACAACACGTAGGCGACACGCACTAGGTATGTAGGGGGAAGCTAGCCCGGGGAGAGCCAGCCCGCCTGGGGTGGGTTTTTAGGGTTTAGGGGTAACCGGTTACCCCCGGGCTAGCTATCCCCCTCCCACGCACTAGGTGTCTGTCAGTACCACATTACTACTCCTGTATGTATGTTACAGTCCAGGCGTTGGCCAAATAGGCTAAAGGGACTTGCCCAACCGTGACTTGCCCAACTCCTGACACCAAGCTGTTAGTTGACGATAGGTGTGCTTCAAGCCACATGTTGGTGTTAGCTACGCTACACTGAGGCGTTATGCCCGTAGGTCGTAGAATGATTTTCCAACCTGTGACTGTTTTCCCTACCCTGGCTATTGTTTTCCCAATGTTGAGTTTCTAAGTTTGTGTTATCTTTGAAAGCTCAATTGTTGTTTACTACTGTTACTCTGTTACCGCTGCTCTGCAGCTGCTTTGTTACTTTGTTATAGCTGTGCATTACGTTGCTCTCTGATTACGTGTCAAGCTATCCTATGCTATAAATAGATCTGAGTTGATTCCTCTTGTAACCAACATCACAAGCGATTAGTTCTGGCCTGCTCGTCCCCTTCACTGTCTCCGATCAACAGGTTATGGGCCCATCACGCTAACCAGCAGAAGTACAATGTCCTAGCTGATCAGATGAGACAGTCAGAATCACAGAAGCAGTCCAAGGCACCTTTCGTAAAGACTAATGCCTTTTCTGCCACCACTGCTGCCAAACACAGGTCTCATGCCACAACCCATGGCAAGTCCAAGTTCAAGCCTAAGTTTGTTCCAACAACCACTGAGAAGCAGTCGGGGTCGGCGCCTTTCTTCCCAGGTGAGTGCCGGTACTGTCATGTTCGTGGGCACAAGGAGATGGACTGCCCACAGAAGGCAAGTGATGATTATTGGCATACTTCTGACAACTTATTTAACGTAACGTAACGCCTATATGGCCGTGCTTGCTGATGAGAAGCCTGCCGTGACTTCACCACCTAAGCCAACTGTCAGGTTCAGTGCATTTGCAACTACGTGTCGACCCGCTCTCTCTCTCTTTTGCACGCAAGTAGGCCCGCTTAAGTCTAGTCTGCTACCAGTTCGCACCTTCACCAAGTTCTCAGGTGGGGGTGGAGTATGGGTGGGAGGGGATGGACTTGGATCTGAGCAAAGGGATTCTGAGAAGGGTGGGGTAAAGATTGGATGTTTTCAGGCTAAGACTAGCCCCAGGCCGTGGTTGGTAGACAGTGCTGCTGAACAGTGGATCAGTTTCAAGAGCTCCACTCTACCTCCCCTCAAATCTTGACCGGGGCTACGGGAGTTGACATTGTAATCACACAGGCTGGGACAGTTTTCCTAGAGACCGACTGTTCTGGATCTCCCACGATTATTGTTCTTCGGGAGGTACTATACTGCCCTCAAGTTTCAGCTTCTCTGATCTTTAGGAAGGTTCTTGATAACCATGGCTGGACATGGAGGGGTGGTGGAGGCTTTGACTATCTGTATGACGACACTGGGTCCCTAGGACTCGTTGCTAAGCTCAACAACTCTCAGTATGAGGTGACTGCGCTGCCGGTGATGCGAACGACGGAGAGAGCCGAAGTTGCGACGTATATTGCACATGCACTACTAGTCACTCCTCCACTCTCATCACATGCTGACACTACTCCTGGTGAGGAAGGTATCATACCGACCTCCAACCTCTGGCACCGTCGCTTTGTTCACCTTCACTATGCTGATCTGAGGAAACTCATTTCTGGTCTAGTGAAGGGGATCCCACCGATTGAGGCCAGAGCTTGCCCTCGGGACTGCCGCATCTGCATTCAGGCTAAAGGCAGTAGGCTTCCCTTCCGTGCATCAATCACACAGACCACCCAACCCCTTGCATTGCTGCACATTGATCTCTGTGGTCCTATGCAGACCCCCACGCTTGGTGGTGGGCGCTATTTCATGGGGACCACTGATGACTATACGGGTTTTGCAATTGTCAGCATCCTAGCGGGCAAGTCAGGCCCTGAGATTTATGCGCATCTCACGACCATTATCAGCAAGCTAGAGAACCTGACCGGATTCAAGGTGCAGATCCTTAGGACAGATGGGGGTGGGGAGTTCTGCAACAATGCCATGAGTGCTTACCTCGATGAGAAAGGAATTTCTCACCACACAACCACCCCATACACACCTCAATCTACCGGTGTTGCTGAGAGGCAGAACCGTACAATAGTCAGCATGACTAGGGCCATGCTGGTAGATCAGGTTCTTGGTGATGAGTATTGGGGTGATGCAATTGAGACTGCAGCTTACATCCGTAACCGGAGCCCTACAACTGATCGCGACCGGACTCCGTATGAGATGCTGTTTGGCATAGTGCCTGATGTATCTCACCTCAGAATTTTTGGCAGCCCCTGCATGTATCAGGTTCCTGCCGAGAAGAGGACCAAGCTGGAGGATAGGTATATCCCAGGCATCATGCTTGGGTATGCCTCAGAGAACTTCCAGCCTGGTGCAACCCTGTCCAAAGCGTACAAGGTTCAAGCTGCTGATGGGCACATTGTTGTGTCCAGGGATGTTCGCTTCCTTGAGCGCGGGCGGCTCTCTGTGTCCTCTATCCCTCTCCCCTCCTCCGTCCTTGAGGAGGAGGAGGAGTCTGAAGCAGGTCTGACGGAGGGTTTGCCATGGTGGGATGACGAGGAGGAGCATGTGCCACACTACGTGGTGCAGCAGACTGCTGGAGCATGGGGAGTCCCTAGCTATGGGGAGTCGTCCAAGGTGTCTTCCAGCTCTGATAGTGCTGCCACTGGAAATGAAGATGAGCAAGAGGAGCTTGTGCCTGAGCAGGAGGAGCTTGTGCCTGAGCAGGAGGAGCTAGTGCCTGAGCAGGAGGAGTTGTGGGCTGAGCAGGAGGAGCTGGAGGATGAAGAAGCTTTCAGCACCCCTCTGGCCAACACTCCTGCACCAACACCTGCACCTGCCCCAAGGAGGACTACAAGAACTAGCGAGCCTCCACGTCGCCTTGGATTCAAGACTGCCATAACTCCAATGATTGCTATTCCGACAAGCGCCAAGAACGCCTTTGCTCAGCCTGAAGCTCCTCTGTGGAGACAGGCTATGGATGATGAGATGACGTCTCAACATGAGAAGGGCACTTGGGAGCTGGTGGAGCTAGTTCCGGGCAAGCGTCCTTTGACTCCCAAGTGGGTCTTCACTGTCAAGAGGGACTCTGCTGGAGCAATACAACGCTTCAAAGCCCGGCTCGTCGTGCGTGGTTTCATGCAAATCCCAGGAGTGGACTTCACTGAGGTCTATGCTCCAGTATCCAAGCATACCACTTTGAGAGCTTTGCTGGCTATGATCTGTGCTGAAGACATGGAATCTCATCATCTTGACATCAAGACAGCATTCCTCAATGGAGATCTGGATGAAGAGATCTACATGAGCCAGCCACCTGGCTTGAGGATGGGAGCCCCCGAGTCTGAAAGCTCATCAAGGCGGTGTATGGATTACGACAAGCTCCGCGTCAATGGCACAAGAAGCTGAAGCAGCTTCTGAATGCTCTTGGCTTTGAGAGCTGTGACTACGCTGATGCGTCGCTCTTCACCTATTGGGATGAATCGACCAAGTGCCTGGTCTTCATCCTGGTCTATGTTGATGATCTACTGATCTGCTCCAAAACCCTGGAGGCAGTGACCTGGTGCAAGAGTCTGATTGGAAAGGAGTTTGAACACACGGACTTAGGTCCCGTCTCATGCTTCATTGGCTTTGAGATTGAGAGGGACAGGAAGCTGAAGACTGTGAAGCTGAACCAGAGGCGTCTGCTGATGGATTTGTTGAGCGCGTTCAGTCGCTACGTCACGGGACTAAGATGGTTCCTATGCAGGCTGATGTCAACCTGGAGAAGGACGATGAGCACCCTCTGAATACCAAGGTGTACCACTATGGATCTCTTGTGGGAAGCTTGCTGTACTTGGCTGTGTGCTCAAGGCCTGACATCTCTCATGTTGTCAGTGTCCTATCCCGTTTCATGTCATGCCCTGCTGTAAAGCATTGGGACGCAGCTGTGTATGTGCCGCAATACCTGGCTGGTACTACTGTGGATTTGGGTATTGTGTACTCTGAGTCTTGTACCCTAGAGGGGTACTGCGATGCTGACTTTGGGAGGAAGCCTGATTTCCCAAGGAGGTCTGTCACTGGATTTGTTTTCCTGATGAACGGAGGACCAGTGGCATGGACTTCCCGACGCCAGCCTACTGTTGCTTCAAGCACACAAGAAGCAGAGTACATGGCTGCTGCGTCAGCTGTGAAAGAGGCACTGTGGTTGAGGAAGTTGATGATAGCTTTTGGAAGGCCAGTGAGGTGTGTTGAGATGTACTCAGACAACCAGGGTGCCATTACCTTGCTGCAGAGCTCTGGTGATTCTGCACGAGCAAAGCACATCGACATTGCGCATCACTTTGCCAAGGAAAGAGTTCTGATGGGAGATGTGATCTTCAAGTATCTGAGCACCACTGAGATGGTGGCTGATGGCTTGACCAAGCCTTTGAGCAGGGTTCCCTTTGACAACTTCAAAGACATGCTGGGCTTGAAGATTTAACTGGCTGACCAGTTTTGAATTTGTGGATAAATGACAGTCATGGATTTGTGTTTGTGAACATTAAACTTCTATGGACTTGCGAGCTTGGAAGCTCTTTGGTTGCTGTGAAATAAAAGTGAACTCAACAAAGTGGATGCATTTTATTTGTTGTGAGTCTCACATGATACTCTGTCTTGAGTATTAGATTTCTTCTTTGCTATTTGCTGAGTTATTTGTTTTCTACTTCGAAAATAAATTGATACCAAGTTTCTGACTGAACGCTACTTAAAGTTATGACTTTATATGTGGCTGACCACAAGGAGGAGTGTTGAAGATAGATGTGCCTCGAGCCACATGTTGGCGATAGCTGGACTGAGGCGCCAGGTGCCGTGCCGGGAAGGTTACGGGTCTGGTGAATGTTTTAACCCCCGTGGGTGTTTTCCCCACGGTTAAGTATCTAGGTGTGCGTCATCCCTGACAGCACATTTGTTCCCGCTGCTCTGCAGCTGCTTTGTTACTTTGTTATAGCTGTGCATTACGTTGCTCTCTGATTACGTGTCAAGCTATCCTATGCTATAAATAGATCTGAGTTGATTCCTCTTGTAACCAACATCACAAGCGATTAGTTCTGGCCTGCTCGGCCCCTTCACTGTCTCCGATCAACAACTACTCCTGACACCTAGCAGTTTCGCCTACATCCCTACCATAAGGTAAACTCTTCCTTGCATGATAGCTCATGCCATTGTCTATTCACTATGTTGAACCTGACATGCAACACGGCATCAATCACCTCACTCACTGAATGGCGGCGATGAACTAATACATAAACTACTGTAGACTCGGTACTGTTACACGTACCGCGTCCTTTCCGTTTCTGGTCGTAGCCAAGTTAGCTATATTTGTATTCTTCTTTCTTTTTGTACTTTGATATACTTATACATAGATTGCCCCCGGATTTCCCCTACTGCTCTGCGTCCTATTTCTTCCCTTCTACATGCACGAATAGTTGTCAGCTTTTCTCCCCATCGGATAGACTCACCTTAATACTCTTGTCGTTTTCCTCAAGACTTCTACGTTGTTTCCCCCCTGTTTTTCTCTCTTTCTTTTCCCCTTTAAAGTTATTCTTGAACATGATTGCATGATGTTCTATGCATGTGTAATAAAAACTATTTTCGAAAGGAAGTCTTAGTAGCTCTGCAGACCTTGGTTTATCCGCTCTATCAGGTACTGCTAGCTTCTCTTTTATTCCTCTTTCAATCCAGTAGCGGCATTGGCACAATTCGTGTAGTGGTGACTTAGTGCTGCGGCAATGCAATACGGACCTTCCAGCGTCCTACCTTGTCATGCTTATGTATATTCTAGGTCTTGCTGACATGTCCTATAGAGTATAAGTACCGTACACGCAGCATTAATTGGCAAATGACTTGGCAAATGACCCTTTGCCGAACTGAATTAAATTTGCCAAGTATCTCAAATAATGTTGGTTAACAACAAACTCCTGCAACCTGTACGCTCTGCAGTACGCCAACCCAACCTAGGTACCTGAAGCACAAGCGCGTGTGCCAAAGAAGATTGGACTGGTGATGGTCAATGGTCACCCAATGCATGGGTTGCAGAAGTGCGGGTATTAAGCGAGGCTTGTGTATCTTTGCAGGAGGGGGTTGGGTAATGCCTTCTGGATTAGTATTTAAGTGCCCAATTAGTAACTGCTGAACTGTGTTGTTTTAACTCTTAATAACCTGGCTGCCTATGAGTTTATTTAATATGCAACCCTTCTATCACTTGCTGGGTATTGGTAGTTAATGGACCCACCCTATAGCTGGTTTGCAGAAGATAGATAGAAGTATGATAAGCTCGAGGATGTGGCAGGTTTTGAGAGGAGGGGCCACAGAAATGTGGTTTTAACTGCCAATTAGTCACTGGAAATTTTGTTTTTTTGGAGGAAGAAAAAAGGGGGGAGGAAGTGCAAAGCCCCAGGGGGAGGAGGGGGGGAGGACAGCGAGGCGGCGGAGGCGAGGGCGGAGCCGACGCGCCCCAACCCCCCACCACACCCAACCCCACCCCCCAACCCCCACCACCCCCCCACGAAAACACACAACCCCCAACACCCCCCCCCCCCCCCCCCACCCCCCCCCCCCAAAACCAAAGGGAGGGGGGGGGGGGTTGGGGGGGGTGGGTGTGGGTGGGTGGTTGGGGTGGTGTTGGGGGGGGAGGGGGGGACTTTGTTTTTTAGTTGTTGTTTTTTTTTGGTGGGTGATTTTTTTTGTGGTGTTGTTTTTTTTTTGTTTTTTTTTTTTTTTGTTTGTGGATGTGTGTTTTGTTTTTTTTTGGGTTTTTTTGTTTTTTGTTGGTTGGATTTTTTTGTTGTTGTGTGTTATTTGTTGGGTTTATGGTTTTGTTTTGTTTTTTTTTTGGTGTTTTTGTGGTACACCAACAAACACCAAACCCAAACCCCCCAACCCCCACCCCTCCCCCCCCCCACCCCCCCCCACTTTGGTTGTTTTTTTGGTTAATTTTTTTTTTTAAAACCGTTATGCAACCCTTCTTCACTTGGCTGGGTAGTCATGGCCCAATGCTGGTTTGCCAGAAGTATTCAAGCCGAGGATGTGCAGGTTGTAGGAGTGGGCCAGCATGTGGTTAACTGCAATTAGTCACTGGAAATTTTTGTTTTTGCTGGAAAACCTGGTTATTAAGTGCAACCCTTGGCTGGGTATTTCGTACTCTCTCTCTCTCTCTCTCTCTCTCTCTCTCTCTCTCTCTCTCTCTCTCTCTCTCTCTCTCTCTCTCTCTCTCTGGGAATGCAATTTGGGAAATGCAATTTGGCAAAATGACAATTTCCAAATGTTTTCAGATTTTGAGTCATTTCTCAGTTATAAAAAAATGTTTGCCACAGGAGTCCACCAGGCCTCCAAATTATTAGTAAGGTCGATTGTTTTTTTCTGAGAAAGGGGCTTAAATGGCCATTAAATTATGGCTATTATTATTCATGGCTATGTTTTGACCCATCTTTCATGTCATTTTGAGCACCTCATTTAATTAGGGGGGGAGGGGGGGGGAAGGGGGGGGGAAGGGCCTGGGGTGAGGGGGGGGGGGGGGGTCATCCCTCATTTGTTTTTTGCCAACTTTTTACTCAGACCTCTAAATGACATTCTGTGACCACCATTGAGTGTATGTTGACAAGGGCAGTTCATTGGCACCACTTAAGACCCAGGGGGGGGTGTATGGGTTTGGGGGGTTTGGGGGGGGTGGGGGGGGGGAGGTTGGTGAATATGTATGTGGGACGGGGTTTAGGGTTTAGGACCAAGGGGACACCAAGGGTATTTAGGACCAAGGGGAACACCAAGGGGTTTACGACCAAGGGGTTCGAATTTATGGGGAAGCTTGTGAGGCAGCTGAAGCAGTGACATATCCTGAGTCACGCCTTGTCACAGGGTCCACTCATACTACTACTACTACTACTACTACTACTACTACTACTACTACTACTACTACTACTACTACTACTACTACTACTACTACTACTACTACTACTACTACTACTACTACTACTACTACTACAACTACTACTAATAATAATGATAATGATAATAATAATAATAATAATAATCTATATATATAAAGAAATCATGGCGGTCGCGGTTGCGGTCGTGGTGTCATCATCGCGTACCCACGTGCCGTGGGCGTGCGAACTGTAACCGACTTGCAACCGACTTTCCGTGCACCCAATCTCAGCGAAATTTTCAAATACCGAAACAGCAGATGCGCTTAGCTATGCGCGCGCTCATTTCATGTCGACATCCGCCTCACATACTATAACTGCGAGAAATTTCGAATGGGAAGATCCTCTCCTTGGAGGTCATCTGCTGACCCTCAGATAGCTTTGCATGACGCGCAGAATAATAGTCACCAGTGCATTGCTTCTTAACGGAGCATGAGCCACAGCAGGGCGCATGATGCATGCCAACGGTCTTGGACATGAGGGCCCGCAACACCGCCAGTCAGCGCTCAAGGCGAGCTTGTCTGAGCTACGAAGATAGGGACAGAGCCAACAAGCATCGACGAAATGCCCGCGCTGCCAGATCCGAGAACCTGCGTCAGGCTGATAATCAAGCCAGGCAAGAAGAGTATGCTGCCCAATCTTGATTGGGAGTTACACCAGACTCATAATCAAGCTAGACCTTCAGATCCTCATCCTTTTTTTCTCCGTCTGCGAGCGTTGCCACCATTCATCTCGCGCATGCGCAATTTTGCTGGCCATCGCATCGCATTCGTAGTGGTTGGCACCCAGTTGTCGCGATTATTTGACTTAGTTCAGATCGCCATGGCCATTTCGTCCTCCACTCCTCCTGCACACTCTCGCGCTTGCCACGCCCATCCTATTTTTGCAAGCTCTTTTCGTTGTATCGATTATCGTGAAAACGTTCCTGCGAGTTTTGCTGTTCTGGGTGTTGACCGAGCGAGCATCGACTGGGGCACTGCACGAGAAGAAGGAGCTGCAGGTGTATTGCCATGCAATTGCACCGGTTCTGTGTTCTCGGCGTTATCGGAATCTGAGCGGTCGCAAGATGTTGATAGGATCAAAGCACAGCCTTCCTCTTTTTCTGCACGATTATATTGAATCCAACAGGGTGAAGTGAAGGGTACGAGGTAGGGAAGAAGATATTGTGTGTGCGCGTTGGTGGTTGGGGGAAGGGGTGGTGGTGGGAGAAAGGTGAGAGGAATAGAGTGTGTGTGGATGGGGTGGGGTAAGGGGTAGGGAGAGGTCGGGGGAAGTAGGGGATGCTGCTGTGGGTCTGGATGGGGGGGGGGGGGGGGGGGGGGCGTGTATGTGAGGGGGGGAGGCCACAGCTGAAGCACAAGGGTAATAGGTTGAGAGAAGAGGTGTGGGTGCGGGGGGAGAGGGAGGGGAGCGTCGAGCGAGGGCGGAGATGGCTGATATCTTGACTGTGCGTAAGGGAGAGTGGGGGGAGGGCATGCAAGGGCGTTACCCGTTATGTGTTAATGTAAGATTGTTACAACGGCATAGGCTCGATAGAGGAGAAGATGCTATTAAGCGCAACAGGCGCAATCATATGAGTAGAAAAGAGATGTGTACTGCAGGGTACTGCAGTCACGTGCAGGCCACAGCTAGCCTGTGGCTTGGCGGCAGGCAACACGGTACCAGGAGGGAAAGGTACCGGTGTGCATTATGCCGACTCAGAGACTGATATATAAATCAGTCAATAACATTCCCCCCAATTGAAGGTATTCTTGAGCTCAAGAATTCCTGGAATTAACTGAGGGGCATAAGGAAATAAAAATATTAAAGCTAGGGAGACTTTGGGGAATTTCTAGTGGCTGAAAGGGAGAAATCACTTTAGCAGGAGTCACAGAGAAATGTCAGTCTACCGGGGTAGCTGGCTAGGGTAGGAAACTGCAGATAGGCTGCAGGCTATGTAGCAGGGAGGCTGCTGGGTAGCTGAAAGGAAGCTGCAGATAGGCTGCAGGCTAGGGCAGATAGGCTGCTTGTGAGACTGTACTAAATACTGAAAAAGTGCTGCAGGCTACATGGCAGAGAGGCTGCAGAGGGGCTGTTAAGGGAATTCCAGGCTTGGTTAAAGCTTGTGGAGATAACCTTGGTTACGAGAGTTGCATGATTCGAGACTAGAGGATTTGTCTTTGACAGGATGTCTGGACTAGTCCCCCCATAATTTGGGTGAGCTACATAGGGTGAACCTAAATTAAAGCATAGACATCAGGAAGAGACTAGGATAATCCTAAATTTAAAAGGGTGCAGCCTGTGAAAGTACATGGGGCAGTACAGGTGACAGGTCATCTAAACAATTCTAGAATGTTCAAGTCTAATACAACAGATTTGGAACAATGTTTGTGGCTGCTTATGTGCCTGACTTGCTGGGGAAACCATCAAGGTCAAGCTGGAGACAGATCTGGGCAAAGAACTCATCAAACGATTTGGGGGCCAAACTGGGGGGAGCAAGGATGTTGATGAAGGTGAAGTCCATGGGGCTCCAGTTCATGCTAAGATGGTTGACACACAGCACTTTTCCCCAGGGTGGGCACAGCTCCTGGGGTTCATGATCATCTTTGGTCGAAATGATAGTGCATAAGCATGTGCACTGGTCGTGGCAGCCTGAAGGCAAATGGCCCACTGTAGAGTAAGTCTGGCTGTGGTGGAGACAGTAGGGTAGGCTTGCACCATTTGCTGGAGCCTGCCATTGTGCTTGATGATGGGGCCATAGGCATCAGATGGCACCTTGTGCATTGACCTGTGTGGGAACTGTTCCTTTTCAGAAGTCAGCAGGGTTGGGAACTTGCTGGTGAAAGCTGTGATGAGTTGGGTAAGTGGAGGCCTGGGCTTGATGTTGAAGGCTGGTGAAGCAGGCCTGCTGTTCAGGTGGTGTAGGGTGCATCCAAATCTTGTGAGGTCAAGCCTGGAGTTGTTGGAGAAGTGGATGTGGTTGACATTTTGGTTGACTTCTCCCAGTGGTAGTCCAATGTCTGGTGACCTGTTGTCCAGTATCCACTGGTCCCAGGTAGTTGCTGTGTCCATATCAGATGGCTTGAGTGGTCCGTCCCCATCTATGGGGCCATCATATTCTTCATCGTTGGTCCTGATCTGATCACTGAGGAGTTCCATCTCTGCTCTGGCTTGTTGTAGAGTTAGGGTGTCCAGATGTTGTGGAAGAGATGGAGTGGTATCTGGTGTAAAGGTACAGAACCCTTCATGGGTACTCTGGCCGTCCAGCAAGGCATACGGGTACACCGTACCCGTAAGCCACGTGACGAACGCACATGATACAGTACCATACCCATATACTGCCTCATCTCTCACAACGCACCCGTTGCGCATATAGACACGAGCTACTCGGAATGAACCCTTCTACTACTTCCACGAAGACGTTCCTTCCCTGCCACTCGACATCCCTACTTAGGTAACCCTCCCCCTGATCTGCTAGTTCACTCATATCAACATACACGTAAACACACATCACGTATCACGTTACTCTAGATAACCCCTCAAGCTGCTATCAGCATCCTGAGCTGTTACACTGGTAGCGGAGCTGGTTTCGTTCCTTAGGGACCTCATGCATACACATACGCACGCATACGATTTTTTCTTCGAATTAATCGCACCCGCCAGGACATCCTGTCGGCTTTCTGGCATTTGCTGCTCGCTGTTCCTGCTCTTCCCTGTAGGCTTCGAGTACACGTAGCGCCTGTTAGGTTCTCGCAGGGAACGGTCCTGTTAGGCTCGACACGCCCTAGGCCGCCTGCGACCTGTCTTGCATGGGCATCTTTTCCTAGCCTGCCCTGCCCCTGTATGGCCTACGCTTTTGATTCTTGCTTTCCCGTCCTGTCCTTTTGGCCATAGCTTCTAACGCTCCATTCCCGAGCATCTTGAGCGGGGTTTGATCAATTAGGCAGCATCGGCTCCATTTGCCACCTAGGCCGTACTTGCTTTAATTAGCGTACTTCACGAGCCTGCCCTGCGACTCTTCCTGCTTGCTGCATCATCTTTTGTTGCTGTCCACCGGCACGATTGCTCATCCTGTCGCGCAATTCGGTTCGTCGTTGTCCTTCCTGGTTGCCCTGTGGTTCGTGCCTTGGCAGTGCTTTATCCCTCATCGTATTCTGGACGAACGCGTCATTTACAGTTACGCTTGAGGCATTATCAGCTCGTTACGCTCGCAAAAAATACTAGTCCCTGTGGCAGGTGATTTTTTGGCCTCTTGTAGTTGCGAGTAATTCTCCCTCTCTCGCCCACCACTCATCCCTGTCCAGCCTACTGACTTGTTATGTTGCCTGTGCAGAATGGCATCCCACAAAACAACCAAGGTAAACGACGACGCGGCTGACCAGCCTACGATTTCGGTGGTCGACACCAATCCTGAAGGGATTGCGTCGTCCGACACTGAGCCCGACACTGAGCTCGGCGCTACACTGGATGAGTCCGCATCTGCCGACGCGCATCCCTCTGTCTCAGTGGGTACGCTGCAGCCTCTGGTTGCCGGCTTCGATGGTCTGGCGGCACCCTCGGTTGCGCCGACCGCTGCCCCGCCTATGCGCGCCGGCTTGGCCCCAACGACGACGACGACGACGCTGGCCGGGCCTTGCCCCGAGGAGCTCAGCGCTCGCTGGGAAGCTGGCGCGGAGCGCAGGCTGCATGAGCATATGCCTGGGCACCTGATCGCGGCGGAGCAAATTGGGCACCTCCGCGCGCAGCTCGATCAGGCCGCCATCGCCAACTCGGCCCTTACCGACCAGTTTACGACGGCGGTCTCCGCTAAGGAAGCCGAGATCGCTGACCTGGTGCAGCGCCTCGCCGCCTCCAGCGCGGCTACCGAGGCCGCATTGGCCAATGGCGATCCTACAGAGAGGCAAGAGCTGTTAAACAGCCACTACTTCCTCGGCAGGGATCTGGCTAACAGTCGCAAGGCATTGGGCGACCTCCAGGCCGCTTTCACTTCGGCCGCGGCGACCGCCAAGTCCGCTATGGATGCGTTGTGCACAGAGCTAGCGGCTAAAGAGACCGCGCTCGAGGCTACACAGACCAGCCTTGCTCGATCTCAAGCAGGTGAGCGCGGTCTGACGCCTGATGAGTATAGAACCAACCTGCCTTTCTCGGTTTGCAATCCATTTGATCATATTGAGGACACACCTTCCCGCTTGGGTACACCTCACCATGTTTTGCCCGTGAATCGCACGCTGTTTCCCACTAAGCGACGCCAGTGTCTAACTCGCCACATCCTTCCCCCCATGCAGAGTTCGCCCCCATTCTCGCTGAGAACGCTCGCTTGACTGAGGTCGTCGCGCAGCTGACTCGCGAGAACGTCGCCTACGGTAAGCGCCCAGTCGCTGCTCCCGCGGCTGCCTCTACCGTCGCTATTACCCAAGCGGATGTCATGGCCATGATCGCGGCGCACCACTCTACTGTGGCGCACAACGAGACGGTGCCGATGGACACTGAAGACCCTGGCGGTTCTTCCAGCGGCGCCGCCTTCCATGGGGTTGGGAACGGCAGGACTGTCGGGCGCAAGCATGCGCTTCCTCAGTCCTCTCGTGAGGACGACGCCGCCCCTCTGGACCCCATCTCTGCGCGCAAGCAAGCGTTTCTGCGCGGCCGCCAGATTAAGGCGTCGCCAACCTATGCCAAGGCTGCGAAGTCGGATGGTCTTCTCCACTACCACTCCGCGGACCATCCCGTCGCTCCCTATGCCGACAAAAAGTTGGCGGTGCATATGAACTCGTACGCTGACGGGCTCCTCCTGGACTGCGAGCCCGAGAACATCGTGGAATCGCTGCAAACTAATGGTTGATGATCTCCGCGACAGTATGACCCGTCTGTACAAGGCGTCCAAGATGCGCAAGCAGAACTGGATGCAGTTCATGCCTTTGAACATCAAAGACATCGCCGACAAGGACGCCGCCCTCAAGGGCACTAAGCTGAAGCCCCACTACCCGGCGGCGGAGGCCAATGACGACAAAATGGACGAGACGTTGCCTCGTGCACCTGACAGGCAGGTGCGGGTTGCGGGGAATTCAGGGTTGTTTGATAAACTAGCTGTCGCTCAGGTAGCCCCGGCGTTTGATCCTGAACCATTTCGAATCCCCGACGTCTATGCCCCTTCGGGTGGTCTTACTGGCAAAATGCAACGTGGTTCGGTCCCGCGGGGGGGCGCTACCCCTTCCCCGCCGACAGCACCGACCGCCGCTCCCTTACCACCCGACGGCTCCTTTTCGGTCTCCGACTACTCGTCATCGGACCACGACTTAGCCGATTCCACAGGTTCGCCCCTCCAGGTTCCACCTGTCAAACCGACCTCGAATCGCGCGCCTCGGGCTACTCAGCCCGAGCCCCCAACGTCGCCCGGAGTACCTACGGTGGCTTCTCCGGCCGCTGTTCGACCTCGTGAACTCGTACGCTGACGGGCTCCTCCTGGACTGCGAGCCCGAGAACATCGTGGAATCGCTGCAAACTAATGGTTGATGATCTCCGCGACAGTATGACCCGTCTGTACAAGGCGTCCAAGATGCGCAAGCAGAACTGGATGCAGTTCATGCCTTTGAACATCAAAGACATCGCCGACAAGGACGCCGCCCTCAAGGGCACTAAGCTGAAGCCCCACTACCCGGCGGCGGAGGCCAATGACGACAAAATGGACGAGACGTTGCCTCGTGCACCTGACAGGCAGGTGCGGGTTGCGGGGAATTCAGGGTTGTTTGATAAACTAGCTGTCGCTCAGGTAGCCCCGGCGTTTGATCCTGAACCATTTCGAATCCCCGACGTCTATGCCCCTTCGGGTGGTCTTACTGGCAAAATGCAACGTGGTTCGGTCCCGCGGGGGGGCGCTACCCCTTCCCCGCCGACAGCACCGACCGCCGCTCCCTTACCACCCGACGGCTCCTTTTCGGTCTCCGACTACTCGTCATCGGACCACGACTTAGCCGATTCCACAGGTTCGCCCCTCCAGGTTCCACCTGTCAAACCGACCTCGAATCGCGCTCCTCTGGCTACTCAGCCCGAGCCCCCAACGTCGCCCGGAGTACCTACGGTGGCTTCTCCGGCCGCTGTTCGACCTCGTGCAAAGCGCGCAGCTACGCTGCCGGCGGACACCCCTTCCCCGACGCGCCAGGTTCCGGAAGGCCCGCCAGGTGAGCCCGTTTCGCTCCAGCCGATCACCCCTCCTCCCGCCACCCGCGCCCCTCGTCACTCTGATCACGACAATGGGTTCGCAAAGCGTGTTACGGAAATGAGAAAGGAATTACGTCTCATCAAACACAAACTGTCGGACAAATGCACTAGGGCTAAGTTGCGCCGATGGGTATTCAACTAATGTGGCCACGATCATGGAGCTCCAGTTCGCCGACGGTTACCTTGGTCCGTTCGAGCGCATTGTTCCACATCTGTCGGGCGCATTCACTGGCCAACTCCGCATCACTTACGACGAGGCATGGGCTAGCGATGAGTTGGACGGGTTGGATTTCATGGGAATCGTTGCATGGGCGGAATCGCTCCTCCTGCCCGAGCTATTAACGGAATCACACGTCGCTCTCACCAAACTACACGAAGGTGGTTTCCGCCAAGATACCCGATCCTTGCAGAATTATTACCACGCCATCAAGTCGGAATTTTGCAAAGTCCCCGTTCTCACCGATTGCGAGAAGTTAAACTTGTTTCGTACGGGAATCTCTGATGAACTCTGCGCCGGTGCACACTCTCGGCGCGAGTCTGGTACTATGTTCGAAACGATGGAGGATTTGTTCCGCTATCTGCAATTGGACGAGGCGAGGAAAGTTGTCGCCGCTCGTGGCAAATCCTTGACGGACAAGCACGATCGCCATCAGAGGGGAGGTTACGCTCATCAGAAGTCGAGGTATCCATTCAAGCGCCCCGCGGATACTAAATACCCGGGTAAGGACCTTGCATTCAATGGCGTCCAATTTACCAACTCACCCCCCTCCGATTCTGACACTGATTCTTTCTCTTCGCAGGGACTAAGGACCACCGACGACGGCGGGGAGATGAACTCTCGCCCAGCCAAAAGCCCCAAACTGGCGGCCAACAGTAGTCGCAACCCGGCCGGTGGCCGAGGTGGTGGAGGACGTAGTGCGACACAGCCGGCGCACATCGGCAAGCTGGGTGGATCGCCAAGGTCGCAGGTCCTCAGTTTGCAAGGTGCTGATCGCACGTTCGGGAGAGGCTCTATTAGCCGCGGCGCGGGCCGTGGTGGTCGAGGAGGATACGGACAGGGTGCTGGTCGGGGTCGTTCACAGCCCAGCGGGCCGCGGACCCCCGACTTTTTGGGTCAAGACCCTCAAAACGCCATGCATATGAACAAATCGGTCAGCGTCGGGCAGACCATCTGGCTTCAGAATGGAGCACGTTGTTTCTTCTGTTTCCGCTACATGAGGACATGTGTGCGGTCGCTGAATGCTGACGGACGCTGCCGCACGCGGGACTTGCCTAACTGGCCGGCCCTCAATGAGACTACGTGTCCCGACTGGGCCCTTGACGGCAACGGTCCCATCCCGATTTGGGAATAGGAACCGGCCGGTCAGGTATTGACAAGCCTGGATCGTGTAATTAGCGACGATAAAGTAGTAGTAGTCGAGCCACTTGAGCTCTTGTTACAAGTTCAAGGGGAACTATTTTCTAACTTGGGCTTAACCCCAACTATTGATGTAACTTCTACTAATGCCTTGTCGTCCCCTTGTCCACTGAAGTTCTCTACGGAGTTTGGCATGCGTGTCTCCATAGCAAACGAGTTCATATACGCTCACCCCATTCCGGAAGACGTCGTGTCGGTGTTAGAACACTATTGGGAATGCAAAAACGATGCACCCTTCGACACATCCGGTATGTTCATCCTCCCGAAAAATGCAAGTAACGATAAACATGTCTCCAGTCTCCTCCAAGGTATGGAGTTATTTAAGGAGTATCAATCGTTCGATCACCATATGAAACCCCGCCCCAAGGGGTCACCTTCGAATAAGGTCGCCATCCAAGTATGGTATGACCCTCCCGACTCCGATCGGGCCGTCCAAATCAAAAAGGATTGGCACGCGATCAACGACGTGACCAAGGCAGTATACTTTGGCCCCGCACCTGAGGAGGGCATCCCCAGTCCGGTTGAAACCCGTCGAAAAAAAACACTGGTGGTCGGAGGCATTGGATCCCAAAGTTCGCGAAAAACAAATCGCTGCCAGACGGTCAACGAAGGGCATCCGTCGCAATCACGCACAACGTAATACGAATACTTCCCCCGTGCTCATGACGCGAGCCAATCGGGTATACGAAGTCAACTCCGCTGCTGCCCCCGATATGCTATTCAACGCCCGATCAGGAGCGAAGCAATTGCTCACATTGGCGGACTCGGGCGCGACAGGTTGTCTTATGGAAAAGCAAACGGCTGAGGTTCTCGGTTTGCACATCCGCCCTTGGGAAAACGAACGCGACGGATTCACTTGCGCTAACAACGGGATTATCAAAATCCGCGGTACGGTCACGCTTCCTATCCACATACAACGATATGTTGGCAAAGTGTTCGCCCATGTCGTCGACAAACTACCTGGAGGATTAGACCTCATCCTCGGATCCGACTGGATGCGCGACGAAAAGGCCGTCCTAGACTACGATCGCATGACATTGTCGCTAAAACGGTACGGCTGCTGTATAACACCTATAAACAGGCATGGCAGCGGGACGAAACGGCTCATTCCTTCTTCACTATGGCACTTTCGGGCAAGTCAACCGATGACCCAGTGATTACGGGTCGCAAGGCAGCAAAGCTTATAAAGGCTGGCGCTAACCATGTCATGGTCAATGTCCGCGAATCCCGAGCGGATTTGCCGGCGTCTAACGTCACTGCCGATGAACGGGCGAAATTGCTGACAAAATTATTGCCGTCCGACGGGCCTTTACCTAGTCCGCCGGTGGCAAGCATGGATTTCGAAAATTGGATCCGCGACAACATCCTTAACCACAACGATAAAACGCTCATCTCGGCCAGCGACCTGCGCGCTCTCCTATGGAAGTATCGCAAAGTCTTCAACAATTTGCCTATGGGGACTCCTAACCATCGAGTTATACCTCACGTCATCAAAACGCAAGACAATGCTTACGCGCCTTATCGCAGAAATCGTCGCATGAGTCCAGCCGAGACCTTACTATGTGAGGAATACGTCTCCGACCTGTTGCTGCAAGGATTCATCGCCCCGAGCTCGTCCCCGTACGGTGCGCCGATTATGATCATAGCGAAACCGGGTGGAACGGGATACCGTGTTGTTTGCGATTGGCGAGCACTCAACAACATCACGATTAAAAACAGGTATCCCCTTCCCCGTATTGACGAGACCATTGATCGTCTAGGTGGAGCTACTTTATTCAGTTCCCTAGACCTCACGTCTGGTTATTACCAAATACGAATTTCGGACGAGGACGCGCCGAAGACTGCGTTCACTACCCCGATGGGTCAGTATAAATTTAAAGTCCTTGGGATGGGTTTGGCGAACGCGCCGGCCACATTCCAAGCGGTCATGAACCAAATATTCGCGCCCTACTTGCACAAGTTCGTCGTGGTCTACTTAGACGATATCTTGGTTTACGGACGCACTCCGGCGGAGCACTTGGCCAACTTGGCCACCGTTCTCCAGGTCCTCCAAGACAACGAATTCTACACGAAACTCTCCAAATGTTCCTTCAACAAAACAGAAGTTAAATTCCTGGGTCATTACATTGGACGCGACGGAATTTAAGTTGATCCGAAAAAGGTTAGCACAGTCCGTGACTGGCCTACCCCGAAAACGGCAAAAGAGATCGGCTCATTCCTAGGTTTGTGCAATTATTTTTGCAAATTTATCCAAGGCTATTCGTCTCTCGCTGCCCCTCTTCAAACCTTGTCTAACATCAAGGGTGAACTGGGCCCCTTGTTCAAACAGGAACATCTCGTCTCATTCGAAGGCCTCAAAGAAGCTTTGCTATCCGCTCCAGTCCTCGCACTGCCGGATTTCAGCAAACCTTTCGAAGTCATTACCGACGCATCTTTGCTTGGTACGGGCCCGGTGCTCTTACAAGATAAACACCCCATCGCCTTCGCCAGCAAGAAGTATATCCCAGCGGAGCTGAATTATACAACGACGGAACAAGAAATGCTAGCAATCGTCCACGCGTTGACCGAGTGGCGATGCTACCTCGAAGGTTCCCACATGACACTGGTCACTGACCACAATCCGCTCACTTATTTTGACACCAAGGCGGTCCTTTCACGACGCATGGGCCGATGGCAGGAGGACCTTGCGCCATTTAGCTATACTTGGGAGTATCGCGCGGGTCGCAATAATATGGCAGACTCTGCCTCGGAGGCAGACCAAGACCTCCAGGATCCCCCCTCTACTTCTATTCCATCTTCACCCCACACTGACCTTGAGATAGGGCAGTACCCACCCACTCATGTGGAGGCAGACCAAGACCTCCAGGATCATCCCCCTCCTTTCTGCCATCACAATACCCCCCCCACTGCAGATAACTTTGAATAATCTGACAGTGATACTGACAGTGATGACATGCCAGAGCTCATCCCTGAGGAGGCCTACAAACAGCAGGATGACCCTGGATTGGGAGTGGATGACCCTCCAGATGTAACAGCTCAGGATGCTGATAGCAGCTTGAGGGGTTATCTAGAGTAACGTGATACGTGATGTGTGTTTACGTGTATGTTGATATGAGTGAACTAGCAGAACAGGGGGAGGGTTACCTAAGTAGGGATGTCGAGTGGCAAGGAAGGAACGTCTTCGTGGAAGTAGTAGAAGGGTTCATTCCGAGTAGCTCGTGTCTATATGCGCAACGGGTGCGTTGTGAGAGATGAGGCAGTACATGGGTATGGTACTGTATCATGTGCGTTCGTCACGTGGCTTACGGGTACGAGGTACCCGTATGCCTTGCTGGACGGCCAGAGTACCCATGAAGGGTTCTGTACCGTTACACTCCCCCCCCTCCCGAAGAGATGCGGACCCCGCATCTGATCGTAAGAAAGGTGGGATGTGAATACCAGTCGTAGTCGTATGTGCCGTGCTCAAAATATACTTGATGAATCAAGTTGGTTTCGGAGAGAACCATTTAACATCCCTTTTGAGTACTCCGGGAAAGATAGCTTTATGAATAAAGCAATCTGACCGCCGTGTCGTATGCGTCGAGTGCGATGGGTTGGTGATGGGCCCGTTTTTTCGACGTACGTCGGGACACAACGGGCGTAACACGTGATTGCCATGCATCGACGATGTGAGGGGCACTTTTCTTTACCGCTTTGGCGAGTTCCCAAGTGTCTTGCTCAATACCGAAGTCTTGCCATCGGACCAAGTATTCGAGACGTTGTTTGTTGGATGTGCCTATGACACGCGACTTCTCGCGCATGATGCATTGGATATTCCAAATTGGAGCGCCGTCGGAGTCGAACTCAAGCGGTTGTCCAACATGGACAACGCCATTGTGCGCCAATGCATTCCGTAATTGTATAGGGGCCAACAAAACGAGGCGTAAATTTTGGTTTACCCGTTGCTTTGAACTTCATATTGCGGGTGGACAAGAGAACTTTATCACCAAGGTTGAAGAAAACCTCGGTTCGTCGTTTATCGTAATGGGCTTTCTGCCGATCTTGAGCGGCTTGCATGCATGCCTTGCATTGATCTTGTCGTTCAATGTGATCGGCCCACCAATTGTTGGCAGCCGGGCATTTCGATTCGACCTCTGCCTTGAGCGGCGTCGTAGGGTCGTAACCAAGGTACGCCCGAAAGGGTGTGTTTTGAATGGACTCTTGGTAGGAATTGTTGATCGCAAATTCCACAAGCGCCAAGGACTTGTCCCAATCGTCGTGGTACGGCCCCACGTAATGGCAAATCATGTCCTCGATGACTCGGTTCATGCGTTCCGTCTGACCATCAGTTTGAGGATGAAACGCAGTCGAAAACGCTTGTCGCGTGCCCATCAATCGATGGAGAGCCACACCGAAATGGCCTGTGAATCGCGCATCGCTGACGATCACTGAGGAGTTTCTTTGGGATACCATGATATCGGATGACACGATTCAGGTATAAGGAAGCGAACTCCTCTGCGTTTATCGTAGTATGACAAGGTTCGACATGAACCATCTTCGACAGTTTGTCGACGAACACAGCGATGGCATCATGGCCAGGAGAAGTCGGCGGAAGCGCCGTAATGAGGTCGGTGGAGACGCACTCCCAGAATTTCTCAGGAATCTCCACGGGAACCATGGTACCGTTAGGCTGTGCGTTACCGGGCTTGTTCGTTTGACACTTATGGCATTGTTGGACGAAGGCGGTAACATCTGCCGTGACTTTGGCCCAAGTAAAAGTGCGGGTGACCAGCTCCAATGTCTTGGTGCGACCGCAATGGCCCATGTAAATAGGGTCGTGAGCTTCGCGGATAATATCCAGGCGAAGTGCTGCGTCGAGGGGGACACACAAAAATTCGCGCCCGTACTTGTTCTTCTTGAACCAGTAACCGTTTCTGGAAAACTTATCGCGGAGGCGCTTGCAGCCCGGCGTGAAGTTTGAGTCCTTTTTGTAGCCAGCCAAAATTCGATCCATGATGGAAGAAGAGGAGGGAGTCGACGAAGCGGGCATATGCCGACTCCGTCGTCGCGTTTCCTTGACCGGAACCGAAGGGACGGGGAGGACCGTCGGTGGGCGGGGTAGGATGTCAACGACCGCGGGACCGACTGCAATAGGACGTTGCTTTTTCGATCGAGGCCGGCATTCGCTGACCAAGAGAGAGAAGACCAGCAGCTGGTGCGCAACCGCAACGTCGGCGGACGCAGAGAGGTTTGGATTGCGACTGACCGGGTCCGTCGGTAAGTTTTGCGCCTCTTGTTTCCCCCTCTTAAATAAGCTAAACCTCTTGAAAGCTCTTGTGGCTTGAAACAAGTCGAATACAAGAGCGGCAAGCAGTGATTGATACACCACTTGTGCAAGACATGTCTCCAAGAGCCTCGCAAGAGGATGCGTCATGCAAGCGAATGCTTGTTACGTTTTCATTTGTCGCCCTTCGACAGATGGGGCGTTCTCATTTGTCGCCCTTCGACAGATGGGGGGCTTCGAATTCGATTCGAACAAGGCGGGAAATGGTTTTTCGGACTTGGTTTTAGGACCAAGCCATGGAGTACAGCCTCAGGTACTGCCGTGGCCACGATCACGACTTGATTCTGACTTGAATCGATCATCTTCCCAAAGCCGCTTTCTTCCATTCCAACAAAGCGTTCTTTCCATTCCATTCAAGCTCCCCTCGACTAGAATGACAGCCACGTACAGTTTGGCTGTCGCTTCGAAGTTCACTCCATTCATTCCTCTCATTCCGCGCAACACCCCAATGTTCCCATCGCCCTCGCCTGTACGCAAGAAGAACTTGAAGCGCGCAGCTCCCTGTCCCGTCCTGGGATCCGGCGAGCCCTGTATTGGGTCTTTGACCACAGCGCGCATAGCGACTTCGATAGGTAAGTAACTAAGGTCGTTGATTAACTCACTACTGGCTCATCATGATGATCTCACTAGCTGATTACTGCATCACCATGATCTAATTCACCCTTCCGTTGCGCAGCTCCGCCATCCCAGAATGCGCCACCTGTCAGAAAACAGTCGGAGCTTGCCGAGCGAGAATACTGGAAGCCGTACATGCCCCCGTGCGTTCAAGTAAGTTACTTTAAGTACGGGCCCATGGACCTTGGTTAGTTGGTGCATCTGGGGTAGTTGGTGACCTGCAGCCTTATTGCTCCCTGCTCCCTGTTGCTTCCTGCACCCTGCTCCCTGTTGCCTCCTGCTCCCTGCTGCTCCTTGCTGCTCCCGACCTTAGTGCTTTTTGGGTAGTTCAGAGCCTAACACACACACATGCACACTTCAATGCCATGCACTTATATCACCAGCATAAGCCCTTCTGCCCTTTGTGCTAAGGGCCTGAGTGACCTTAGTGCTTTTTGGGTAGTTCAGAGCCTAACACTCACACATGCACACTTCAATGCCATGCACTTATATCACCAGCATAAGCCCTTCTGCCCTTTGTGCTAAGGGCCTGTGAGCACGTTAGTACTACTCTTGGGTAGTTCAGTGCCTAAGCTTCTGTATAGCTTCTAGCCAGCTCCTTAGGTTCCACCCCACCGCCGCACCTGCCTACTAAGGATACATATCATATGTGTTGACCATGACTTGCAGGTCCAGAACCAAAAGGCAAGTCACACCTGGTTGGGTCGCATGGCCTCCAAGTTTAAGCAGGCAAGTACTAGCACTGAAGAGCTTGTCTTTGTGTACTTCTACTTGCACCTATGTATGTCATGTGTGAAAGTAGGTGTGTGGGCTTAGGTAAATCAATTGTGACTTTGTGTGTGTGGGGAGGGTGGTGGTGGAGGAGGGGAGGGTGGTGGTGGTGGAGGGGAGAGTGGTGGTGGTGGTGGAGGGGAGGGTGGTGGTGGTGGAGGGGAGGGTGGTGGAGGTGGAGGGGAGGAGGGTGGTGGCAGTGGGGAGGGTGGTGGTGGTGGAGGGGAGGGTGGTGGTGGTGGAGGGGAGAATGGTGGTGGTGGAGGAGGAGAGGGTGGTGGTGATGGAGGGGAGGGTGTTGGTGGTGGAGGGGAGGATGGTGGTGATGGAGGGGAGGGTGGTGGTGGTGAAGGGGAGGGTGGTGGTGGTGGAGGGGAGAGTGGTGGTGCTGGAGAGGAGGGTGGTGGTGGTGGAGGGGAGGGTGGTGGTGTTTGTGGGGAGGTTGTATAGCTTCCAGCCATGGGTTGTACAGCTTCCAGCTAGGTCCTTAGGTTGTAGAACTTCCAGCCAGCTTCAATAGACTTTCACTTTGTGTGCCAGATTGTACAGCTTCCAGCCAGCTCCATTAGGTTGCACAGCTTCCAGCCAGATCCATTAGGCTGTCTCTCTGTATATTAGGTTGTGTACCTTCGAGCCAGCTAAGCCGTCCTCAGCAGGAAAATTAAATATATGATACCAATTTGTTCTCTTGCATTATATTTGTTTCCTTTATTGTAAAAGTTTCTTTCCTACCATTGTCCAAAGTGCGAGTACTTAAACACGCACACACACCCTACTTGGGCTGTTTCCAAACTCCTACATTCAACTTCAACTTGGTTACATAGCCAGGCTTCAACTTGGTTACATAGCCAATTTGGCAGCTCGCCGTGTTCGGCAGTGAAAAGCAAATATCAGCAAAAAAGGTTACATTGCTAAATCGAATGCTTCAAACATAATCCGACCTCTTTCAATACATACATCTATCAATCTATCACTATTGATCTATGCCTTCTTTCCCCCCACTCCGGACCTCTCCTTCCGACATTCGGCACCCCGTTGTGCACCATAGAGAGCATCATGCCTAGCTTCGGCACCCTATTCCGCTCCTCGGAATGCACCTGTCCATCACAGAAAGGACCCTTTCATGGTAAGAAAGGGTGTAATGTGTGGTCAACGGTGCCGTTAAGGTTCTGAATAAGGTGCGGACGACCCCCAAAATTTGCAGTGGCAGCTCCCTGTTTCAAATTAGGTTTACCGGTAGTAAAGACGTATTACGTACACAGTTACATTCTGGTGAACTCTCTAACCCCATACGTGAATCTAATTAATTAAAACTAATGAACGAACACATAGCCCCCCCCCTCCCCCGTCCCCCGCTCCCTCGCCCCCCTCCATCCCTCCATCCATCATCCCTCCCTGGATGTCTCCCTAAATTTATCCTACACAATCCCTCCATCCATCCATCCATCCCCCCCCCCATACACAAGTCCCTCCATCCATCCATCCATCCACACACACACAACTCCCTCCCTCCCTCCATATGTTTATGCTTATGTTATGTTATATGTGTATGCTTGTGTTATATGTTTATGCATATGTTATATATTTATGCTTATGTCATATGTTTATGCTCGCCTGTACGCAAGAAGAACTTGAAGCGCGCAGCTCCCTGTCCCGTCCTGGGATCCGGCGAGCCCTGTATTGGGTCTTTGACCACAGCGCGCAGAGCGATTTCGATAGGTAAGTAACTAAGGTCGTTGATTAACTCACTACTGGCTCATCATGATGATCTCACTAGCTGATTACTGCATCACCATGATCTAATTCACCCTTCCGTTGCGCAGCTCCGCCATCCCAGAATGCGCCACCTGTCAGAAAACAGTCGGAGCTTGCCGAGCGAGAATACTGGAAGCCATACATGCCCCCGTGCGTTCAAGTAAGTTACTTTAAGTACGGGCCCATGGACCTTGGTTAGTTGGTGCATCTGGGGTAGTTGGTGACCTGCAGCCTTGTTGCTCCCTGCTCCCTGTTGCTCCCTGCACCCTGCTCCCTATTGCTCCCTGCTCCCTGCTGCTCCTTGCTGCTCCCTCCTAGTAATAAGAGTTAGTAGTATTGGTGCATGTATGTTGACTTAGTGTGTGTGCCATGTACTTCTACTTGCACCTATGTATGTCATGTGTGAAATACATACATACATACATACATACATACATACATACATACATATATACATACATACATACATACATACATACACACATACATACATACATACATGCATACATGCATACATACATACATACATACATACATGCAAACATGCATACAGGCATACATACAGGCATACATGCATACATGCTTGCATAAATACATACATGCATACATGCATACATACATACATACATACATACATACATACATACATACATACATACATACATACATACATACATACATGTTAGTACTACTCTTGGGTAGTTCACTGCCTAAGCTTCTGTATAGCTTCTAGCCAGCGCCTTAGGTTCCACCCCACCGCCGCACCTGCCTACTAACGATACATATCATATGTGTTGACCATGACTTGCAGGTCCAGAACCAAAAGGCAAGTCACACCTGGTTGGGTCGCATGGCCTCCAAGTTTAAGCAGGCAAGTACTAGCACTGAAGAGCTTGTCTTTGTGTACTTCTACTTGTACCTATGTATGTCATGTGTGAAAGTAGGTGTGTGGGCTTAGGTAAATCAATTGTGACTTTGTGTGTGTGGGGTTGTCCCTGCTGCCCTTAGTGCGACCTGCGACCTTAGTGCTTTTTGGGTAGTCCAGTACGACGCCTCGCACTCACACATGCACGGTGACTACCATCCACCACCACATGCCACATGCCTCACACTATGTGCAGCACCCTGGTCAATGTATTGCCAACGTATGTGTGTGAGGGTGATGCCTGACACACAGCCTGGTCAATGTATTGTCGACGTTTAGCTGTGAGGGTGATGCATGACACTATGCACGGTTGCTTGCACTCGCAACCCCTGACAGGGGTTGCCGCTGGCGTCAATCCTGCAGCCTGGTCAATGTATTGTCAATGTATGTGTTTGAGGGTGATGCCTGACACACAGCCTGGTCAACGTATTGTCATATATATATGTATTGCCTGCCATGCCCTGGCACCCCCTTGAAGTCACACCCTACCGGCAATCTTTGTTTGCCAACTTTGTTGACGGTACTGTCATGTTTAACTTGCTTGCAGGTCCCCATCCCCCCTACCCCTGATTCTATGGCTGAGACGCTCGCCATGTATCTGGCACTTGGACAATGGGACGCCACCTTGGAGTTTGGGACGACTCAAGCTGTCATTGACAGTGCAAAGAAAACTGTGAGCCAGCTGACGGCCAGGAATTTGCAGCTGAAGTCAGTTATGCCTCCCAGTCCTTGCAGTGTTTGCAAGGCTCGGGTTGTTGTAGGTCACTACGTGACGACAGGGAGGAAAGTGTTGTGCATGCTATGTGGCAGCCAGCAAGCACACACACAGAATATTTATGCATATGTTATATATGTATGCTTATGTTATATGCTTATGTTTATGTTATATGCTTATGTTATATGTTTATGCTTATGTTTATGCTTATGTTATATGTTTATGCTTGTGTTATATGTTTATGCATATGTTATATGTTTATGCTTATGTTATATGTTTATGCTTATGTTTATGTTATATGTTTATGCTTATGTTTATGTTATATGCTTATGTTATATGCTTATGTTTATGTTATATGCTTATGTTATATGTTTATGCTTATGTTATATGTTTATGCATATGTTATATGTTTATGTTCATGCTTTTTATCGTCTTATATTTATGTTTTTAATCTGGAATGTTTTGTCAACCACGCAGGTGTGGAAAGTTGGCTGTCGAGTACGTCAGGCCGACCGCGGTGGTACACTGTGCCGTGTACTCCCGCAAGCTAGGGAGCGAGACATTCGGAGCTACCTCTTCCGAGGACTACGCTGACATCTTTTGGGGTGTTTTTTATGTGTTACGCATATGTTACCAATTTGGTATCATATGATTCAGTCACTTATTAGACGGTCAGGTCCAAGTTAAGGGGCTAAGCAGTCGTTGCCCTATTAGAGGTCATGATTGCCCTTACTTGGTTACCATAAAGTTGATAGTCAAAAATCAACCCTGATCCCGAGGTTTTTCCTTGAGTCCTAATAAATTGGTGGTTTGCCATAGGGGCTTATCATTGGGATTCAAGGTTTTTTACCTCTCAATAGTTGTAGTCGTGACTGAATTGTGTTCGTGTGTGCTAATTTATTATTAGACCCACCCGAGTGAGGTGAATATATTCCATGTTGTCAATATGAAATATAATGGTTTCTTTGACAAGGATCACGTGTGAATATTTTGTTTCAAATTAGGTTTAAGTTATGCGTTACGGTAGTAAAGACGAACTACGTACAAAGTGACCTTCTGGTCATCAACACACGTCAGTCGGTCCTCCCCGCCCTTAACTTTATTAAGGGTAGTTAGGGCTAACTTGTCCATCGTTTCTGTTTAGGATTATCTCATAGGTGCTCATTTCCCATTGTAACTAGTCTCGGAATTCAATATTGCTCTTGCTTCTCTTTCGTTGTCTCCCTTTCCAAGTACGACAATTTATTAATCCAACCAGGCAGTGCGTGCTTCCTGTCTCCCAGCCCCCCTCATAAAATTAGATTCACGTATGGGGTTAGTAGTAAGTAGAGACTTATGCGGGAGTGGTGTCAATATGAGCCCCGTGGCATTTATTCCCCGTTAGCAACCTTTCCCAAAACGCTAATGCATTATTCGAACCAGGTGGTCCTTGGTGCCTCCCAGCCCGGCTAAGTAAATTCGTTCATGAGTTTTAATTAATTAGATTCACGTATGGGGTTAGAGAGTTATGCAGCAGTGGTGTCAATACGAGCCCTATGGCATTTATTCCCCGTCAACAACCTTTCCCAAAACGCTAACAAGTAATTGTAAGCTTTACCAGTTACATAATTGAGAGTAAGAACTATGTACATTTGCTCCTACCTGTACTATAATAAACTTAGAACGTAATCCATGTCCAAGCGGCAATGTTCGACGACAGGAGCTTCTCTTAAGCTGGGGTCGCAAGCAAATTTGATCGTCTGAGATCAATACAGCGCTGTGTGGGTCTCGGTGAGGGTGTCGTCCTATACTCACTTCATAGATTTCGGTGACTAGTGGTCGCTCTTGCTTGCTCCAGTCGTAGGACGCAGTGGCAGATCCAAGGATTCTTGGTAGGAAGCGGCAGGCAGAGCAGCGGGAAGTAGGATCAGTCCGCACAGGGAGTCCAGGTGCTTAGTTAAAACTCGGGCCTTCGACAAGTCAGAAGGGAACTGATTCCGAACGCGGAAATCAGCGGCTGTTCTTCGTTAGCGTCTAAAGATGGCGCACATAACCTGTCAATGTAAGATTGTTACAACGGCATAGGCTCGATAGAGGAGAAGATGCTATTAAGCGCAACAGGCGCAATCATATAGAAAAGAGATGTGTACTGCAGGGTACTGCAGTCACGTGCAGGCCACACCTAGCCTCTGGCCTGGCGGCAGGCAACACGGTACAATAATAATAATAATAATAATAATAATAATAATAATAATGATAATAATAATAATAATAATAATAATAATGATAATAATAATAATAATAATAATAATAATAATAATAATAATAATAATAATAATAATAATAATAATCATAATAATCATAATAATCATAATAATAATAATAATAATAATAATAATAATAATAATAATAATAATAATAATAATAATAATAATAATAATAATAATAATAACAATAACAATGATAATAATAATTACATTACATTACATTACATGTTAAAGTCTACTTGACACCGCGAGGGTGTATGAGACTCTGTGCTTTAAACAAAAATAAAAAGCACCCACAAAGCAAAAAAACCCATTACATCAGGGGTGTGTCGAGGACAAACAAACCAAACTCCCAACCACCGTTTTGGTGGCGTAGGTATTAAACCCCCTAGAGCAGGACCCAGATCTCAACCACTTACAGTGGCGGAGGTAAGAAGCTAACAAATGAGAAGTCACAAGAAGAAAAAAAGGGATAATAAATTACGGTGCCACTAAGCAGTCCAGGGCTTCCTGTCTTGCTCTTCTACAAGTAGAAAGATAGTCGGCTAGGTTGCTCCAA
>JACBWV010000472.1:5227132-5234632 GCA_013435795.1 Chlamydomonas sp. ICE-L
ATAATAATAATAATATACTAATAATAATAATACATCATAATAATAATTACTAATGATAATAATTAATGATAATAACAATGATAATATAATTCACATTACATTACATTACATGTTAAAGTCTATTGACACCGCGAGGGTGTATGAGACTCTGTGCTTAAACAAAATAAAAAGCACCCACAAAGCAAAAAAACCCATACATCAAGGGTGTGTCGAGGACCAAACAAACCAAACCTCCCAACCACCGTTTTGGTGGCGTAGGTATTAAACCCCCTATAGCAGGACCCAGATCTCAACCACTTACAGTGGCGGAGGTAAGAAGCTAACAAATGAGAAGTCACAAGAAGAAAAAAAGGGATAATAAATTACGGTGCCACTAAGCAGTCCAGGGCTTCCTGTCTTGCTCTTCTACAAGTAGAAAGATAGTCGGCTAGGTTGCTCCAAAAAGACTTAGTGCCATTTCCATTCATAAAGGTTCTGAATGTGGAATCGCAGAATTCCACATTCCATACGGTTAAGTCGGTATCCTCATGGACATGCCCATAAATATCTGTAAACAGCTTCTGGTAGCGAAGGCGAATATCATTATAAAAAGGGCACTCAAACATATGCATTTCATCCTCAGGTTTTTGGAACCCACACATTTGACAGTGTCTCATTGAGCGAGGGATGTGTGCTCTATCCACCACCCTCATTCTTTCTGTGTTCAGCCAATGGGAACCCATTCTAAACTGTGCTATAGAACGAATCTGATCCTGCTTATGTAAGGCGGATGTAAAGGGAATCAAGCCATTCTCATCATTGCTGTTGGCTGCGAACCATTTTTGGTATCGGAGGCGTTTAAAGCCAACCCTTCTCTCATCAGGGATGTCTCTAACTGCATTGGTGTCACTTGGGTACTTAAACCTCCATGACTCAAAAACTTCAGACATAATACCTTCGAAATCGACAGCCTCCAAAATGTTGATGTTTTTACTGGATCCTAGCTTGTGGAGAGCACAACGCAAGTCATGAACCCAGCCAGTGTTGGAGTCAAAAGATTCCTCAAGAGCCATTAGAATGAGATCCTCAGGTTCTTTATGTATGGTCTTGTTCCAGAAGCGCAAAGCTTGTTTAAGCCAAGCAAAACACAACGGGTTTCTACCCAGCTCTTCCATGATAATATTAGATGTAGTAGATTGGCAAACACCCAACATTTGTTTAAGTATACCTCTATGCCATTTCTCACAAGCATGGTCATTTGAGATAAGTGTGTTGTTCAGAATAGAAGGAGCCCACACCTCACAGCCAAAATTCAGGATAGGTTGTACAAGAGAATCAAACAGGTGGGTGAGAATATCAATATTGTATATCTCCATAGTATGGCATCGCCTACGGAGCATGTGGTGTGCCTTTTGGGCCTTAGTGAGCATCCTAGAAAAAGCAGCTTTTGCACGATTGCTTGAGTCACCATCCACAAAGAGGGATCCCAAGTAGATAAAAGATAACTTTGTAGAAAGTTGTGCTCCATCATAGACAAATTTGTAATCAGGATCCATGCGGGCCTCATCACAGAATTGCTTGTTGAAAACGACAATCTCAGTTTTCTTTATATTCACAGCCATCTTAGTAGCCTCGCAGAAATCTCTCAGGCAGTCAAGCATCGCTTGCATATCTGCCGGGGATTCTGCCATTATAGCTAGGGCATCAGCATAAAGTAACAGTTGCAGAATCTTTCCCCTAAGCCCAGCCCCTACATTTGGGAGCTTGGATTGGAGGAACGATTCAATTCTATCAATGAACAGACCGAATAGGAGTGGGGATAGGGGGTCTCCTTGTTTAACTCCTACAAGGGATGGAAAGGAGGATCCAATGTCCCCATGTAGGCGAACTTGGAAAACAACATGATTATACATGGACTTAAGAATACTGAGATAGGGGTCCTTGACTCCTAGCCTTGCTAAGCAATCCCATAGCAAGTCTCTGTTGACCCAATCATAAGCCTTCTTGAAATCAACAAAAGCCACAAAGAGTGGTTTTTTCTTTTCTCTATATTTATCTACAATATGGTTAAGAATGAATGATGCATCTGCAGTACCCCTACCACTTCTAAATCCATATTGGCCAGCGGCTCTGAGGTTGAATTCTTCTGACCAATCATCTAGTCTACGTGGCATGCAAAGGGAGAAGATCTTTCCTATGGAGTTGCTCACCGCAAGACCTCGATAGTTGTCCTTGTCATACACACTGCCTTTGGATTTGGGTACGGGTACCAAGGCAGCTGCAGCCCATTGGCTAGGGTAAGAGGTCTTCCAGATGAGATTAAACAGGTCAGTCATAGCTTGTACAAATCGGGAGTTGGCCTCATGGGAAGAAAATCTGTACCATTCTGCAGGGATACCATCTACCCCGGAGGAGGAGTTTTTCCGTAGGGATTGGAGAACAGAAAACACCTCCTGGGTGGTAAAGTCTTGACATAACCACGTTGTGGCGCCTCTAATAATAAAGATATAATATGATGATAAAATAATAATAATATAATAATCATAATATAGAATAATAAATAACTAAATAAAATAATAAGAATAATAAATAATAAGCTATTATTAATAATAATAATAATGAATCTTATTAAGATAATATATATAATAATGATTAATTAATAAACGAAGACGACGAAGAAGAAAGAAGAAGAGAAGAATGATATAATAATAATAATATAATAAAATATACTCCTCCTCCTCCTCCCTCCTCCTCATCCTCATCTCCATCTGCATCCTGCTACGCCTCCTGCTATTCCTCATCTCTCATACCTCCTCCTCATCATCTCCTCCTCCTCTCCTCCTCCTTCTCGCCTCTCCTCTCATATAATACTAATAACACGAATCCCATTATAATATAATTACATTAATTCCATTACATGTTAAATCTCCTTGACACCGCGCGGGTGTATGAACCTGGCTTTAAGCAAAAATCAAAAGCCCCCACAAAGCAAAAAAACCCATTACATCAAGGGTGTGTCGAGGACAAACAAACCAAACTCCCAACCACCGTTTTGGTGGCGTAGGTATTAAACCCCCTAGAGCAGGACCCAGATCTCAACCACTTACAGTGGCGGAGGTAAGAAGCTAACAAATGAGAAGTCACAAGAAGAAAAAAAGGGATAATAAATTACGGTGCCACTAAGCAGTCCAGGGCTTCCTGTCTTGCTCTTCTACAAGTAGAAAGATAGTCGGCTAGGTTGCTCCAAAAAGACTTAGTGCCATTTCCATTCATAAAGGTTCTGAATGTGGAATCGCAGAATTCCACATTCCATACGGTTAAGTCGGTATCCTCATGGACATGCCCATAATATCTGTAAACAGCTTCTGGTAGCGAAGGCGAATATCATTATAAAAAGGGCACTCAAACATATGCATTTCATCCTCAGGTTTTTGGAACCCACACATTTGACAGTGTCTCATTGAGCGAGGGATGTGTGCTCTATCCACCACCCTCATTCTTTCTGTGTTCAGCCAATGGGAACCCATTCTAAACTGTGCTATAGAACGAATCTGATCCTGCTTATGTAAGGCGGATGTAAAGGGAATCAAGCCATTCTCATCATTGCTGTTGGCTGCGAACCATTTTTGGTATCGGAGGCGTTTAAAGCCAACCCTTCTCTCATCAGGGATGTCTCTAACTGCATTGGTGTCACTTGGGTACTTAAACCTCCATGACTCAAAAACTTCAGACATAATACCTTCGAAATCGACAGCCTCCAAAATGTTGATGTTTTTACTGGATCCTAGCTTGTGGAGAGCACAACGCAAGTCATGAACCCAGCCAGTGTTGGAGTCAAAAGATTCCTCAAGAGCCATTAGAATGAGATCCTCAGGTTCTTTATGTATGGTCTTGTTCCAGAAGCGCAAAGCTTGTTTAAGCCAAGCAAAACACAACGGGTTTCTACCCAGCTCTTCCATGATAATATTAGATGTAGTAGATTGGCAAACACCCAACATTTGTTTAAGTATACCTCTATGCCATTTCTCACAAGCATGGTCATTTGAGATAAGTGTGTTGTTCAGAATAGAAGGAGCCCACACCTCACAGCCAAAATTCAGGATAGGTTGTACAAGAGAATCAAACAGGTGGGTGAGAATATCAATATTGTATATCTCCATAGTATGGCATCGCCTACGGAGCATGTGGTGTGCCTTTTGGGCCTTAGTGAGCATCCTAGAAAAAGCAGCTTTTGCACGATTGCTTGAGTCACCATCCACAAAGAGGGATCCCAAGTAGATAAAAGATAACTTTGTAGAAAGTTGTGCTCCATCATAGACAAATTTGTAATCAGGATCCATGCGGGCCTCATCACAGAATTGCTTGTTGAAAACGACAATCTCAGTTTTCTTTATATTCACAGCCATCTTAGTAGCCTCGCAGAAATCTCTCAGGCAGTCAAGCATCGCTTGCATATCTGCCGGGGATTCTGCCATTATAGCTAGGGCATCAGCATAAAGTAACAGTTGCAGAATCTTTCCCCTAAGCCCAGCCCCTACATTTGGGAGCTTGGATTGGAGGAACGATTCAATTCTATCAATGAACAGACCGAATAGGAGTGGGGATAGGGGGTCTCCTTGTTTAACTCCTACAAGGGATGGAAAGGAGGATCCAATGTCCCCATGTAGGCGAACTTGGAAAACAACATGATTATACATGGACTTAAGAATACTGAGATAGGGGTCCTTGACTCCTAGCCTTGCTAAGCAATCCCATAGCAAGTCTCTGTTGACCCAATCATAAGCCTTCTTGAAATCAACAAAAGCCACAAAGAGTGGTTTTTTTCTTTTCTCTATATTTATCTACAATATGGTTAAGAATGAATGATGCATCTGCAGTACCCCTACCACTTCTAAATCCATATTGGCCAGCGGCTCTGAGGTTGAATTCTTCTGACCAATCATCTAGTCTACGTGGCATGCAAAGGGAGAAGATCTTTCCTATGGAGTTGCTCACCGCAAGACCTCGATAGTTGTCCTTGTCATACACACTGCCTTTGGATTTGGGTACGGGTACCAAGGCAGCTGCAGCCCATTGGCTAGGGTAAGAGGTCTTCCAGATGAGATTAAACAGGTCAGTCATAGCTTGTACAAATCGGGAGTTGGCCTCATGGGAAGAAAATCTGTACCATTCTGCAGGGATACCATCTACCCCGGGGGAGGAGTTTTTCCGTAGGGATTGGAGAACAGAAAACACCTCCTGGGTGGTAAAGTCTTGACATAACCACGTTGGTGCGGCCTCTAATAATAATAATGATAATAATGATGATGATAATAATAATAATAATAATAATAATAATAATAATAATAATAATAATAATAATAATAATATGATATTATTAATAATAATAATAATGATCTTATTAATAATAATAATAATAATAATGATAATAATAATAAGACGAAGAAGACGAAGAAGAAGAAGAAGAAGAAGAATGATATATAATAATAATATAATAAAATAATAATAATAATAATAATAATAATAATAATAATAATAATAATAATAATAATAATGATAATAATAATGATATTAATAATAATAATAATAATAATAATAATAATAATAATAATAATAATAATAATAATAATAATAATAATAATAATAATAATAATAATAATAATAACAATGATAACAATGATAATAATAATTACATTACATTACATTACATGTTAAAGTCTACTTGACACCGCGAGGGTGTATGAGACTCTGTGCTTTAAACAAAAATAAAAAGCACCCACAAAGCAAAAAAACCTATTACATCAAGGGTGTGTCGAGGACAAACAAACCAAACTCCCAACCACCGTTTTGGTGGCGTAGGTATTAAACCCCCTAGAGCAGGACCCAGATCTCAACCACTTACAGTGGCGGAGGTAAGAAGCTAACAAATGAGAAGTCACAAGAAGAAAAAAAGGGATAATAAATTACGGTGCCACTAAGCAGTCCAGGGCTTCCTGTCTTGCTCTTCTACAAGTAGAAAGATAGTCGGCTAGGTTGCTCCAAAAAGACTTAGTGCCATTTCCATTCATAAAGGTTCTGAATGTGGAATCGCAGAATTCCACATTCCATACGGTTAAGTCGGTATCCTCATGGACATGCCTATAAATATCTGTAAACAGCTTCTGGTAGCGAAGGCGAATATCATTATAAAAAGGGCACTCAAACATATGCATTTCATCCTCAGGTTTTTGGAACCCACACATTTGACAGTGTCTCATTGAGCGAGGGATGTGTGCTCTATCCACCACCCTCATTCTTTCTGTGTTCAGCCAATGGGAACCCATTCTAAACTGTGCTATAGAACGAATCTGATCCTGCTTATGTAAGGCGGATGTAAAGGGAATCAAGCCATTCTCATCATTGCTGTTGGCTGCGAACCATTTTTGGTATCGGAGGCGTTTAAAGCCAACCCTTCTCTCATCAGGGATGTCTCTAACTGCATTGGTGTCACTTGGGTACTTAAACCTCCATGACTCAAAAACTTCAGACATAATACCTTCGAAATCGACAGCCTCCAAAATGTTGATGTTTTTACTGGATCCTAGCTTGTGGAGAGCACAACGCAAGTCATGAACCCAGCCAGTGTTGGAGTCAAAAGATTCCTCAAGAGCCATTAGAATGAGATCCTCAGGTTCTTTATGTATGGTCTTGTTCCAGAAGCGCAAAGCTTGTTTAAGCCAAGCAAAACACAACGGGTTTCTACCCAGCTCTTCCATGATAATATTAGATGTAGTAGATTGGCAAACACCCAACATTTGTTTAAGTATACCTCTATGCCATTTCTCACAAGCATGGTCATTTGAGATAAGTGTGTTGTTCAGAATAGAAGGAGCCCACACCTCACAGCCAAAATTCAGGATAGGTTGTACAAGAGAATCAAACAGGTGGGTGAGAATATCAATATTGTATATCTCCATAGTATGGCATCGCCTACGGAGCATGTGGTGTGCCTTTTGGGCCTTAGTGAGCATCCTAGAAAAAGCAGCTTTTGCACGATTGCTTGAGTCACCATCCACAAAGAGGGATCCCAAGTAGATAAAAGATAACTTTGTAGAAAGTTGTGCTCCATCATAGACAAATTTGTAATCAGGATCCATGCGGGCCTCATCACAGAATTGCTTGTTGAAAACGACAATCTCAGTTTTCTTTATATTCACAGCCATCTTAGTAGCCTCGCAGAAATCTCTCAGGCAGTCAAGCATCGCTTGCATATCTGCCGGGGATTCTGCCATTATAGCTAGGGCATCAGCATAAAGTAACAGTTGCAGAATCTTTCCCCTAAGCCCAGCCCCTACATTTGGGAGCTTGGATTGGAGGAAACGATTCAATTCTATCAATGAACAGACCGAATAGGAGTGGGGATAGGGGGTCTCCTTGTTTAACTCCTACAAGGGATGGAAAGGAGGATCCAATGTCCCCATGTAGGCGAACTTGGAAAACAACATGATTATACATGGACTTAAGAATACTGAGATAGGGGTC